>CM077095.1:92851138-93007229 GCA_039513925.1 Platanthera zijinensis | reverse complement strand
TTCTTGTTGAACCATGTCAAGTCAGCAGGAGGGTAAATAACTTGTGCAACTTAACACTGATCTCCTTCAATATAAGCAGGTTGCACTCCATACTCAGCAACATGTCATCATCACACAAAGGAGTAAAGCCTAGTGTAGCTCTGATGGTATTAGAGACCCATTTTACATGATTAGAGCCATCTTTGACTAATAATCTCTCCCCCTTTTTGACTTCTCTAGCTATATAATCCCTCAGATCATTCTTTTGAAACCTTATTGATCAGCTAGATATCCTGTACCTTCTTGATAGTAGGCTTGTATTTAGCCAGGTAATCAGAAATAGCCTTTTGAGTGGCTCCAATGGCTGTTTGGATAGCAATTAGATCTTCTTGTATTTGCTTTGATATTTCAGTTTTCAAATCAGTGGAAATACTTCCCAGTTTTTTGAGTATTTCTTCATGGTAGTCTTTGAGGTTTTCATTGGACCTGAATTGATTTTATAAAACATACCCTTGCTTGGTGGCAATGTCCTTAACCTTAGTCTTCAGCAGTTGTTGTTGCTCAGCTAAATATACTACAACATTGCCTCCCTTATGGAAGCAATCTGTCATCTATTTCTTATGCAGATTGACTTCAAATCTAATTGATTAATGTCCTGATCTAGCTGAAACTGAAGTTCTTTATTTGACTCATCCACGTACTTCTCTAAAGACTGCCTTTGTTCATCCAATTTTACTTGCAGTTGGACCAGTAATGAACTGAAGTCCATGTTTGGAGTAGGTAGTTGAGTGACTGTTTGTAAGGTCTTTTTATAGCATGTGCTCTTTTTCTTGATTACAACCATCTTTCTCTTCTTATCCATAGACACTTCCTCATCATCAGAGGGTTGTGATGAGCTTTTATATCAACTGTTTCTTTATTAGATGGGGCATTCAGTAGCTCCTTCCTCTCAGTTCTTGGCAGTTCCTTTTCTACCTGTGATTGCTCCCCCTTAGTCTTTGTAGCTGGTAAATTAGGAAACAGCTCTTCAATAGTTACCTCTTGCTGCATCTGTATAGGAGGAATAAGATTAGTTTGAAAAACAAAAGGTTCTCCCTAGACATCCAGATTTTTGTCTAGGGCCTTCTCTATAAAAGAGATACTTACTTGCTCATCTTGAGCTGTATCTTTTATCTACACATCTTGTGCTTCCTTCTCAGCAATGTCAGTGCTTCTTTATTGATATCTAATACAATGTCCATCACTATATCAGCAACATACCCACACTCCAGACTAGCTTCAGCAATGCCTCCCCTTTGGGAAGGTAGCGCAGATAATTCAGTGACTTGTACTGCTTGTTCAGGGTATTCTCCTCCTAGAGTGGAGTCTATTTGTTGTTGTGGGTGCTAAGTGCTCTCTATTTTATCATGAGTTTCGTTTTGTTGTTAGTCTTCATCTTAATTGAACACTAGCTCCTCCTCTAAATCACTAGAGTATTCTTCTTGCTGAACAATTTCTTTCTTTTTCTTATTTTTCATGACCTGTTTCTGTTGAGTAGAAACCTCTTTAGTCAATACTCTATCCCATCTGGATAGAATCCTTACATCCATTCTCCTCATATGGTTGATCTTGGATCCTGGTAGTTGGTTCATAACATCTGGTATTATTGAAGCTAGACATAGGCTGAGGATCCTTCCCATATTTAGTTTCTTTATTCCTGCTTGTATTTTGTCAAATACTTTTGATGCCTTGTCTGTTTTTAGCCTGAATATTATTCTTGTCATTAGTTTGAACATAGAGGCTTGAAAGAATTTATTTCAAGAGCCTAAACACCTAGAGGGGGGGGGGTGAATAGGTTCTAATCCTTTTTAAATTCTTTTTAGTCTAACTGTTAGATGAATCTTCAGCACAGATTATTCAATACACAAAATATAAAACACATCACAACATACACCAGATCTATAGTGGTTCCCCAAGATATGGGTACATCCACTTTCCCCCCTTCACCTATCCAGTAGATAACTGAATTCAGCCTAACTTCCTTCCACTGGCTCGGATCCGCAGATCTTACAATCTCAGAACCAAAATGGTTCCTACAGCTCATACTTAAACAAGTCCTACCTCAGATTCTTCCCCAGAATCCTTCCTTAGGCCTTAGCCCTACCTTAGCCTTTATAACTAAGCTTACAACTCAGACTTACCACAAGTCCTACACCTCAGGCTATCAGCCCTACCTCAGCCTTTATAATTTCAGTCTTACAACTCAGATCTAATAATAGATCTTACAAGAAATTGAATGTATTAAGAAATAGAAACATTCACCAGCTAGATTTCTCTGTTGGTGTACCCTTCTTGATCAGTTGTAGAATGAACTGACCCTTCTGATCAAACTTGACTTAGCTTTTCAAAGCTTCTTGATAGAACCAAAATAAGGTGGATCTTCTCTTGTTGTTGAACTTGATCTTCAGTCTGCTTCTTCCTTAAATTCATATTGAAATCTAAATCTTACTTCCAAACAACTCTAAATCTGCCTTCGTAAGGGTTTCCCCTGTTCTTGTTGATGAAATTCTCTCGTTTTTCCTTTTTTTAATCGATCGTCATCTGGGTTTTACAGATTTTAATCTTATAAAGAGATTTCTCCACGATTATCGGCTGATCCGATTTATAAAAAACTTTTGACAGCTCTAACAGAGGTATCAGACCGGTTGGATATGACAGGTGTCAAGTCACCATACTTGTTAGTAGATTCTTTAAAGTCATTCCAACTCAGCACAAATCACTAAGCAGACTTCTTCATACACATATAAGCTAAGTGTCGACACAAGTCTTTATGGTGTCGACACAATACTCCAAGTGTCGACACAGTCATACTTCTGATTCTCGACACTTCTTTTGTTGTATGTGTCGACACAAGTCCTGTGTGTCGACAAAGCAACTTCTTGTCTCGACATATCTATTGCAGATAGATGGTGTTGAGTATTTGTCAAATGGCGTTGAGTGTGCGTCGACACAAGTCCTGTGTGTCGACACAACTGCTTCAAGTGTCAAAAAAGTTATTGCTGACAGATGGCATTGAGTGTGTATCGACAGCGTTGAGTGTGTCCAAAAGGCATTGAGTGTGTGTCGACACAAGTCCTGTGTGTCGACATAATTGCTTATAGTAGCGACATAGCTCCTGAGTGTCGACACAACTTCAGCTTTAAATGTCGACACAACTTCTGCTTCAGGTGTCGACACAATTATGGGTGTCAGCACAGGTCCTTCTTTAGGTGTCGACTTAGCTTTGAGTGACGACACAACTTCTTCTTTAGTGTCGACACAGCTTCTGGGTGTCGACACAACTTCTTCATAAGTGTCGACACGAGTTCTGGGTGTCGACACAAGTCCTTCATAAGTGTCGACATAGTTTCTTGGTGTCGACACATCTTCTTCACAAGTGTCGACACCTGTACTTAGAAAATTTCTTCAAATTCTTAAATCTACAAAATGTAACTCAAACATCTATCAAATACAAATTGATGCATATCTTTGACTAAGATGAGACTTCTTCAAATCTGGTACATATTTTTCAATGTACCCAATAATCTCCCCCTATTTGGAGAAGTCATAACCTTTAGTCAAAGATATATATCTCTTATAAAAAAATTGAAATAGATGTACAATCATTTCAGAGCAGGTTAACACATAATCATTGTAAATAACAAAAATTAATACTGAACTGATTTTATTTAATTCAGAAAAGAAAATGATAAGTTTACAAGATTTTCTTATAGAACAAACAAACAAAATATTACATTGTTCTTTTCCATAAGCCTAGGTATCTTATCACATGCTAGGTTCCTTAATTACAATTCCTTTGCCTGACTTGATCTTTGCCTACACAAAAGGTTCAGTATCCTCAGCAGGCTTCTTCCCTTTCAGAGCTTTCTTCTTTTGTTCTTCAGCCTTAATTTTCTGTCTTTCAAAATAGAGGAATGGCTTTGGAAAGTACTTGCTTGGCTCCTGAGCATTAGTAGGTAGCTTCCCAGTCTTAACACTTCTTCTATGTTGAAGAATGACTTCTTCTCCAGCTTGGTACTTGTTCCATTCATGCTCTGAATACCACTTACCCCTATCATGAGTCTTATCCTTTACATCCTTCCATGCATTCAATATGATATTCCTGGATGTAGGGCTCAATTGCTAAAAGTCTGGCTTTAACTCAGCCTGCTCTCTGAACCTCTTCTTAGATAGCTGAGCTTCCTTTTGAGCTTCAAGGCAGCTTCTTCAATTTCTACACTTTCAAGAATCACATTTTTTGCCTCTTGTGGAGGACTATACATTTTCTGCACTTCCTCTTGAATCATTTCAAAGTCTGTTGGGGGTAGATCACCTGAGCAACTTCAGCCTGATCTCCTTCAAGATAGGCAGGTTGTATCCCAGATTCTGCAACATTATCATCATCACATAAAGGAGGATTTCCAAGAGGGGCTCTGATGCTATTTGAAATCCATTTAGAATGGTCAGAGCTAGCTTTGACTATTAATCTCTCCCCCTTTATGACTTCTCTGGCAATATGATCTCTCAAATCATCTTTTTGAAACCTGACTTGATTAACCACATAGTCAGTTCCTTAAAGTAATCTCTGAATTTTGTCAAGAAATCAGATATATTCTTTTGAGAGGCTTTAAAAGTGGCCTAAACAGCAGCTATATCTTCCTTGATTTGCTTTAAAACTTCATCTTTCACAGCAGTTGTTAAATCATTAATCTTTGTCAATATAGCAAAGTGTGACTCTTTAAGATTATCATTCATTCTTATCTGGTTTTCAAGTACATATCATTGTTTTACTTCAATTTCATCCACTTTAACTTTGATATCTTGTTGTTGGTTGGCCAGGAATACCACAACATTACCTCCTTTATGGAAGCAATCTGTCATCTCCTTCTTATTTTGATTAATTTCAAATCTAATTGACTGGATGTCCTGGGCCAATTGAAATTGTAACTCTTTATGAGTTTCGTCCACATACTTTTTAAAGCTTGCCTTTGCTCATCCAATTTCACTTGCATTTGGACTAGTAGTGAGCTGAAGTCCATGCTTGGAGCTAATGGTGCTATGCCTATTTGCAATTGCTTTTTGTATCCAGAACTCTTTTTTCTCAAGGCAACCCGTTTTATTTTCTTAGCCATTGAGGCTTCTTCATCTTCAGAAGAATCAGTTGTACTTTGAATATCATCTGTATCCTTACCAGCTGGGGCATCCTTAGACAACTCCCCCTCAGTCCTTGGAATATCTTTTTCTTCTACAATTTGCTCCCCCTCAGTCCTTGCTGGAGGAAGATCAGGGAATAGTTCTTCCATGGTGAATTCCTGTTGTATCTGTTCAGAAGGAACAAGATTAGCTTTTAAAATAAAACTTTATCCCTGAACATTACTGAGGAGAATACTACCAGATACCACTAGACTGTTTAGGAGATACTTACTGGCTCATTTTGATCTTTTGTCTCAATTATTTCTTGAGCTGCATTGTTTATTTCAGATACTATATTCATTACAGTATCTGCAACAAAGTCACTTTTTAAGGCAGCATCAGTAATGCCTCCCTATTAGGCAGGCAACTCAGTTGCATCAATGTTTTCTCCCCCGGGAGTGGAGTCTATCTGTTGTTCTTGGGGCTCACTGCCCTTTACTTATTCTCGAGCTTCTTTTGGTTGTTGGTCTTCATCAGTGCTGAAGGCCACTTCCTCATCTGAATCACTAGAGGATTCATCTTGTTGAACTACTTTCTTCTTCTTTTTATCTTTCTTAATTTTCTCCTGAGGAGTAGTTACTTCCTTGTTCAGAACCCTATCCCACCTTGACAGAATTCTTACATCCATTCTCCTCATATGATTGATTTTTGATCAAGATACTTGTTTCATAACATCTGGTATTACAGAAGATAAACATAAACGCAGAATCCTTCCCATATTTTGTTTCTTAATTCCTTCTTGAATTTTGTCAAACATTACTGCTGCCCAGTAAGTTTTAACTTTGAAAATATTCTTTATCATCAGGTTAAACATATGGATTGAAATTCGGTCATGTCCACTAGTCTTACATAGTATGACCTTCCCAACTATTTCTGTAAGAATTTTTCTTGGGAATTCATCAATTTCCTAGTTATGGATGATCCAAACATGAAATGGGGGCTCATTCTGCACCAGCTTAATGCTTCTGTAGTTAGGGATGGAGTTATTTCATCAGTATCCTTCTCCAAGGGAATGCTGAAGAGATTTCTTGATTGTCTTCAATGTAAGCTTCACTCGATATTCTTGAACAGTAGCTTTGATTGTCTTTCCTTCAGAATACATGGTAGCTCACGAGTAGAACTCTAAAACCTCCTATTTCCAAATCTTGGTGGGTTCTGAGACAAAGTACTCCAAACCATTTTCTAAAATTAGGGCAATAACACCCTGAATTTCATCCTAAGCCGTCGTGAACCCTTCACGAACCAGCTCATATCCTTCATTGACTTTGTGTTCTTGATGAGGCGCCATTGACGTAAGATTTGGAAGGGAAGAGAAGATCTTTGTCGACAGAAGGTGTAGAGACAAGAATTCAGAAAGCGTAGACGACCAAATTTTGGCTTCACCTATTTATAGTATAAGTGTAAGGGCAGGTCAAAATACGTGCCTAAGTCGACAAGTTTTCACACTTGTTGACAGAAATGACCTAGGTCTCGACAGAACTTAGGTTAAGTCGACACAACAATGTGTCGACATTCTAATGCCTGAGTCGACCATACTTATTTTAAGTCGACACATTTATGTGTCGACATACTTGTGTTTATGTCGACACACTTGTGTCTGTGTCGACACAGGCTATTAAAGTCTTGATAGAGTTATGTCGACACCAATTCTTATGTGTCGACATAAAAATCCTCTATGCATAAGGTCTCGACAAGGTTGTGCCGACACCAATTCTTTTGTCGACACAGAAACTGTTTCTGTTTAGACACATCCTTTTACTGAGTCGACACAACATATTGAGTGTGTCGACACAACTTGCTTGTGTCGACACAAATTTTGTACTTAGACAAATTTCTAGATAAATTTTGTGCTTACATATTCTCCTAAGGGAAGCTTGTGCTAACCTATTCTAGGTTCAACATACCTATTTCAATTTTAAAATAATTGAATTTAGTTTCATCCAGAGATTTTGTAAAAATATAAGCTATTTGATTATCTGTTTTCATAAATTCTAAGCTAATATTTTCCTTCTCTACATGTTCTCTATTGAAATGAAACTTAATTTCTATATGCTTGGTCCTACTGTGGGATACAAGATTCTTAGCAATAGAAATAGCACTTGTAGAATCACAAAATAGTGGAATTCTACTTACCTGGATGTCATAGTCTTCAAGTTGATGCTTTATCCACATCAATTGTGCACAGCAGCTACCTGCAGCTATATACTCTGATTCAGTTGTTGATATATCTACACTGGTTTGCTTCTTGCTGCTCCAAGACACCAGCCTTCCACCAAGGAATTGACAAGTTCCTGTGGTACCCTTCCTGTCTTCTTTACATCCAGTAAAGTCTGTATCTGAGAAACCAGTTAGCAGGAAATCTCTATTCTTAGGGTACCAAAGGCCTAGATTAGGTGTGCCCTTAAGATATCTCAAGATTTTCTTAATTGCGGTGTAATGAGATTCCTTTGGGCAAGCTTGGTACCTAGCACAGACACATATTGAATACATGATGTCAGGTCTACTAGCAGTCAAATAGAGTAGGGAGCCAATTATCCCTCTATAAAATGACTCATCAACAGGTTTCCCTGCCTCATCTTTGCCTATAGGCATACTTGTTCCCATTGGAGTTTTCATGGTAGAAGCTTAGTCCGTACAATACTTTTTAATAAACTCCTTGGTGAACTTAGACTGAGATATGGACAATCCACTATCAGTCTGTCGAACTTGAAGTCCTAAGAAGAACTTCAGCTCACCCATACTGCTCATCTCAAACTTCCCTTGCATGAGTTTTGCAAACTTTCTACAAAGGTTGTTTTCAGTACAACCAAAGATAATGTCATCCATATATATCTGGACTAGTATTATCTTGCCTTTAGATTCCCTATAGAATAGAGTTTTGTCTATTTTTCCTCTAGAGAATTTATTCTCTATAAGGAAAGCAGACAAGGTCTCATACAAAGCCCATGGAGCTTGTTTCAAACAATATAGAGCTTTCCTAAGCCTATATATATAATCAGGAAATTGAGAATCTACAAAACCTGAGGTTGTTCAACATAGAATTCCTCTTTTAGATACCCATTCAGAAATGCTGATTTCACATCCATTTGGTATACCTTTAACCCTTGATTGGCAGCATAGGCCAAGAACAACCTTATAGCCTCAAGCCTTGCCATTGGAGCAAAGGTTTGATCAAAGTAAATACCTTCCTCTTGCCTGTAGCCTTTTGCTACCAGTCTTGCCATGTTCTTTACTATAGTGCCATTCTCATCAAGCTTGTTCCTGTAGATCATCTTAGTTCCTATTATGTTGTGATCCTTAGGTTTAGGCACCAGTTCCCAGACTTTACACCTTTTGAACTGACTGAGCTCTTCCTACATTGCATCAATCCAATTGGAGTCTTGCATTGCTTCTTCAATCTTCTTGGGTTCTATCTGAGACAGGAAGCTAGAACAAAGAAATGTGTTCATGCTCATGCTCCTTGTCAAGACACCTTAACTTGCATCACCCATGATTTGGTGAACTGGATGATCCTTCAGGTGTCTCCTTGCTGGAGGAAATTTAACAGTATTATGGCTTTCTTCAGTTTCCTCAACTTGATGCTCCACACTGTCTTCTTCATCCAGTGGGACTTGTTCTCCCCCTGGATAGCTGGTATCTTTATCTTCATCCAGCCTAGCAGGAACATCTTCATTAATGGTTAGCTTGTCCAGCCTATCTGTTAGACCTGTATAACTAACTGAAGAGCTAGACAATTCACTGTTAATAAACTTTGACTCATCAAATACAACATACGCAGATTCTTCTAAAACTTAGGTAGTCAAGTTGTAGATTCTGTATGCTCTACTTTGGTTGTTGTACCCAACAAATATCCCTTCTATGGATTTGGCAGCAAACTATGCTTGGTAGTGTCTACCATTAACTAGTACTAAACACTTGCTACCAAAGATTCTGAAGTAAGATATATTTGATTTTCTGCCTTTCAAAATCTGGTAGGGTGTCATCTTCTTTTTCTTGTTGATGGAGACTTTATTGAGCACATGACATGTAGTATTAACTGCCTCAGCCAAGAAGTATTCAGGGAGAGTAGTGTCATTTAGTATTGTTCTACTAGCCTCAATTAGAGTCCTATTCTTTCTTTCAGCAACACCATTTTGCTGAGGAGTTCTAGGTGAAGAGAATTCCTGATGAATCCAAAGTTCTTCACCGAATTTTTTCATACATCCAGACTGAAATTCAGTTCCATGGTCACTTCTGATTTTGACCACTGAACTGTTGAATTCATTCCGTATTTGTCTAAAAAAAATCTAAAAAAATAGTTAGGGTTTCAAATTTCTGCTTCTTGAAGAAAACCATGTATATCTAGAATAGTCATCCACAACAACTAGTGTGTATACTTTTCTACCAAGACTATGAACTTGCATAGGACCAAACAAATCCATATGCATAAGATATAAACATCTCATTGAATCTTTGATGTCAAGTGCTTGGAAAGAAGACTTAATCTGCTTGCCCTTTTGGCAAGCTGAACAAACACCCTCTTCGATGCACTTAACTTGAGGACCATTCCTCACTAATCCCATGCTGAACAGCAGTCCTATAGACCTATAGTTCAGATGTGCTAGCCTCTTGTGCCAGTTGATATATAGTGAGGATGTCTCATCTGTAACTAAGCAAATAGGTGAGTTGTTTAACTCACAATCTAGGTTAAGACAATAAACATTTCCTCTCCTTGTGCTAGTGAAAATGATCTCTTGATCACTTGACCTTTTAATTTGGCACTCCCCTTTGTGAAAGGAGATGTCATAACCTAGATCTCAAAGCCTACTTATGATTATCAGGTTGTGTTTTAGACCCTTCACATAAGCCACTTTAGTGATAGTAATAGACTCAATAGAGATGTTACTAAATACTTTGATGACTCCTTTTTCTGATCCACCAAAGATGACTTTGGGACCATTCTCTATGGGTACAAAGTCCCTCAACATTCTTCTTGTTCCAGTCATGTGTCTGGAACAACCACTATCCAAGTACCATATTGGGGTATGGCCACTTGGATTCACCTGCATCAAATAAGGAATCACTTACCCTTAGAACCAAATTTGCTATTGGGTCCTAGGTCTTTGTTAGTTTGTAATCCTGCAGCTATTTTAACAGGAAAACTACTCTTGGTTTTTACACTTATGTTAAACCAGCAATCCATTGCAAAGTGGCCCACCTTGCCACAACACCAACACTCAAATCTATTATACCTTTTCTTAGGTACAGACTTTGCTACTTTTTGTCAGTAGTCTTGTTAAGTGTTAGTGCTAGAGCAGCAAACTTCAAGATATTCTCTTGTACATGATGGGCATGCCTATATAATATCCTATTGGCATTTGCACCCTTGCCATGAGATTTCTATACTCACAGTGACCATGAGTAGTGTCATGATCATACCTATTTGAAGGATCCATCACCTTCCTAAAGTAGATAGGGGGTTTGCAGCTAGAGACTGAACTGGGGCCTTACCTTTTCTATGTGAATTGGTGGCCCCAGTTGTTCACTTAAAACCTAGACCAGTCTTCCCTTTTTGTGAAATGAAATTGTCTATTAAGGGTAAGACAAATTTTGGCTTGGATAATTTAGCCACTAGCTCTCTTTCTTGCTGAAGTTTTCCCTCCAGTTTCTTGATATGATTCTCCTTGAAGGAGATTGTGCCCATCTGAATAACAGTAATGTTTTTCATTTTGGCAATCTCATTCAATTTTTGATCAAACAGCTTTGCTGAATCTGCTGCAGCCAGCTTAAGAATCTCAATCTCCTTGGACTGCTCTTTGACTAGAAACTTGCTCTTCTTCAGAGCCTACAACAACCCACCATACTCATTAATGAGTTGATGTACATCCCCCTCAGAATCAGAACCATCCCCTTCTCTTGAAGTTTATGCTACTGATTTTGATCCAGTAAAATAATCAGAATCTTAGGGATAATTATATACCTTACTAGGTCTAAGCTGATCCTGGCACTGATCTTCTTCTTATTGAGCCATATGCCCTTTATAGCAGTGTTTTTCCACTCCATTTATGGAGTCCAGCATTTGTAGAAATTTTATTTCCCTGGAATCCTCTTCTGGTGAGAATACCCAACATATGCTTCTACTTCTTCTTCTCCAGATTCTGAAGATGAAGAGTCTGTCCAACTCTTCTCCTTCTGAGCAACTAGAGACTTCTCCTTCTTTCA
Source organism: Platanthera zijinensis (assembly GCA_039513925.1). Taxonomy (NCBI): domain Eukaryota; kingdom Viridiplantae; phylum Streptophyta; class Magnoliopsida; order Asparagales; family Orchidaceae; genus Platanthera; species Platanthera zijinensis. The sequence goes on along the minus strand of CM077095.1, from coordinate 92,995,838 downwards.
TTTTACTTATTGTTTCTTCTTGTCCTTTTGCTCCTTTCTTTTGTAAGGACAGTCAGCTATGACATGTCAAGGCCTGTTGCAGTAATAACACACAATCTTATTATTAGATTGTTTACCAGGTTTAGAGGCATACCTGTCATCCTTGGGAGTCTTCTTCCTCCTCTAATATTCATCCTTGGAGTAGGATGTTGATGATGGCCTGGCTCTCCACTTCTTTTTCTTCATGAATTTTTGGAATTGCCTTGTAAAGGCAGCAAAGTCCTCATCAGAAGTATGAATACCCGATGTGCTGTTGTCAGAAATTCCTTCTTCTGCCTCAGCACTCCTTCTGGGTGGAGAAGGAGATGTTCTCCTACCCTTTCTAAAGCCTTCAGCCTTGAAGGGTACTGACTTTTCTTTAAACTCAGATCTGCTGCCCTTCTCCTCTTCTTTCCTTGCAATAAGTTGGATTTCATATGATAGTAGCTTTCCAAATAGTGTGGGTGGAGGTGTATCAGCTAGCCTGACCACTTCTCTGATGGCATATATCTTAGTATCCCAATCCTTTGTTAGGGACCTAAGAAACGTATCATTCAGTTCATAAGTACTGAAGACCCTTCCATAGGTCATCAACTTATTCATTATTCTAAAGAACTTCTTATAGCATTCAGCTATGCTGTCAGATTTAGCTTGTCGAAAGCTCTCATACTCCTGATTCAGCATAGACTTCCTGTCCTCGCAGACTTCTTCTGTGCCCTCCATGTAGACAATCATAGTGTCCCACATTTCTTTGGAGGTTTTACAATGGACAGGATTCTTAAATGTTGCATCATCTATGGCACTTACAATAATGTTCTGTACTCTCTTTTCTAGTGTTGCCAGGATGAATTCATCCTTGGTCATTTCAGAATAACTCTTGGGAGTTTGAATGTTTGCATCAAGAACTGATACCTTCATTGGAATAAAGGGCCTTCCTGTACTGTGATATAAATTCTCTGATCAGATGCTTCCATAAACAACCTAACCCTTTCCTTCCAAATGCCAAAGGATTCTTTCCTGCAGATGGGTAATTTCATAGATCCAAATTCCATTTGATTCTCATTTGAACCCATTCTTGATATCTGTCATTTGGCTTGGAGAATAACTCTGACTGTTAAGTCAATCTTTGAGCAACCTTCCTCTGATACCACTTGAAAGACTTTATCTCAAGAGCCTAAACACATAGAGGGGGTGAATAGGTTTTAATCCTTTTTAAATTCTTTTTAGGCTAACAATTAGATGAATCTTCAGCAAAGATAATTCAATACATAGAATATAAAACACATCACAGCATACACCAGATCTATAGTAGTTCCCCAAGATATAGGTACATCCACTTTCCCCCCTTCACCTATCTAGTAGATAACTGGATTCAGCCTAACTTCCTTCCACTGGCTCGGAACCACAGATCTTACAATCTCAGAACCAAAATGGTTCCTACAGCTTAGACTTAATCAAGTCCTACATCAGATTCTTCCCCAGAATCCTACCTCAGGCCTTAGCCCTACCTCAGCCTTTATAACTAGGCTTACAACAAAGACTTACCCGAAGTCCTACACCTCAGGCTATCATCCCTACCTCAGCCTTTATAATTTCAGGCTTACAACTCAGATCTAATAATTGATCTTACAAGAAATTGAATGTATTAAGAAATAAAAACATTCACCAGCTAGATTTCTCTATTGGTGTACCCTTCTTGATCAGTCCTAGAATGAACTGACCTTTCTGATCCAACCTGACTTAGCTTTTCAAAGCTTCTTGATAGAACCAAAATAAGGTGGATCTTCTCTTATTGTTGAACTTGATCTTCAGTAAGCTTCTTCCTTAAATTAAGATTGAAATCTAAATCTTACTTGCAGACAACTCTAGATCTGCCTTCGTAAGGGTTTCCCCTGTTCTTGTTGAAGAAACTCTCTCGTTTTTCCTTTTTCTTAATCGATCATCATCTGGTTGTTACAGATCTGACTCTTATATAGAGATTTCTCCACGGTTAACGGCTGATCCGGTTTATAACAAACTTCTGACAGCTCTGACAGAGGTGTCAGACCGGTTGGATATGACAGCTGTCAAGTAACCAGACATGTCAGTAGATTCTTCAAAGTCATTCTAACTAAGAATAAATCACTCAGCAGACTGCTTCATATGTGTCTACACATATAGGCTAAGTGTCGACACAAGACATCATGGTGTCGACACAATACTCGTAGTGTCGACACAGTCATACTTCTGATTCTCGACACTTCTTCTATTGTATGTGTCGACACAAGTCCTGTGTGTCGACACAACAACTTATTGTCTCGACATATCTGTTGCAGACAGATGGCGTTGAGTGTTTGTCAAACGGCATTGAGTGTGTGTAGACACAAATCCCTTGTGTCGACATAACTACTTCAAGTGTCGACACAGCTGATGCTGGCAGATGACGTTGAGTGTGTGTCGACAGTGTTGAGTGTGTCCAAAAGGCGTTGAGTGTGTGTCGACACAAGTCCTCTGTGTCGACATAATTTCTTCTAGTGTCGACATAGCTCCTGAGTATCGACACAGCTTCAGCTTTAAATGTCGACACAACTTCTGCTTCAAGTGTTGACACAATTCTGGGTGTTGACACAGGTCCTTCTTTAGGTGTCGACTTAGCTTTGAGTGATGACACAACTTATCCATTAGTGTCGACAAAGTTTCTGGGTGTCGACACAACTTCTTCATAGGTGTCGACACAAGTTTTGGGTGTCGACACAAGTCCTTCATAAGTGTCGACACAGTCGCCTGGGTGTCGACACATCTTCTTCACAAGTGTCGACACGTGTAGTTAAAAAATTTCTTCAAATTCTTAAACCTGCACAATGTAACTCAAATATCTATCAAAACAAATTGATGCATATCATTGACTAAGATGAGACTTCTTCAAATCTGGTACACATTTTTCAATGTACCCAACAAGGCTGAAATTCTATCATGTCCACCTGTTTTACACATAATCACCTTGCCTATGATTTATGACAGAAACTTTCCTTGTGAATTCATCCCTTTCCTGGTAATGGATGATCCAACTTTAGTATAAGGGTTTAGCCCGCACCAACTTAATACATCTTTTGTCATGGATGGACTTATGTCATCATCATACTTAACCTTAGGAAGTTGGAGTAACTTCCTGATCGTCTTCAGTGTAAGTTTAACTCGGGAACCCTGAACTTTGGCTTTGATCTTCTTCCCGTCAGTGTCAACAGTTTCGTATGAATAAAATTCCATTACTTCCTTTTTCCAAATCTTAGTTGGTTCTGAGACCAAGAACTCCAACCAAAGTTCCGAAATTAGGGTAATTACTCCTTGGATGTCTTGCGATGCTATCGTGAATCCATCACGAACAATCTCAATGCCTTCATTCACCTTATCGTCCTTGAGGGGCGCCATTAGCGAAAGGGAGAGGGAGAGAAGAGAAGAGAAGTGAATATCTATGTCGACAAAAGGTCTAGAGTCGAGTAATCTGAAGGCGTTGTCGACTAGATTTTGTCTTCACCTATTTATAGTCTACTGGTAAAGGGTAGGTCAAAGGACGCACCTTACTTAGTAAAAAATACATGTCGATATAGTTGTACATGTGTCGACATAAAGACTTAGGTCACGACAAAACTTAATTTTTGTCGACATGTCTATGTGTCAACATATTTATGTGTCGACATACTTGTGTTAGTGTCGTCACGGGCTGGTCATGTCTCGACATAGTTGTGTCGACACCTATTCTTCTATCGACAAAGATACTGTTTCTATGTCTACACATCCTTTTTCTTGGTCGACATAACATACTGAGTGTGTCGACACAATTTGCTTGTGTCGACACAAACTTTGTACTTAGACAAATTTCCTGAGAAATATTTTGCTTACATTTTCTACTTAGGAATGCTTGAGCTGACCTATTCTAGGTTCAACATACCGAATTCAATTATAAAATAATTGAATTTAGTTTCATCCAGAGGTTTTGTAAAAATATCAGTAATTTGACTATTTGTGTTTACAAATTCTAGATTAATATCTTTCTTCTCCACATGTTCTCTTATAAAATGAAACTTAATTTCTATATGCTCAGTTCTACTATGATATACATGATTATTAGCAATACAAATAGTACTAATAGAATCAAAGAATAGTGAAATTCTACTTACCTTGTTGTCATAGTCTTCAAGTTGATGCTTTATCCACATCGACTGTGCACAGAAGCTGCCTGCAACCATATATTCTGACTCAGCAGTTGAGATAGCTACACTTGTTTGCTTTTTGCTGTAACATGACACCAGCCTTCCTCCTAGGAATTGATATGTTCCTGTAGCACTTTTCCTATCTTCTTTGAATCCTACAAAGTCTACATCTGAAAAGCCTGTTAGTAAAAAATCTCTATTCTAAGGGTACCAAAGACCTAGATTAGGTGTGCCCTTAAGATATCTCAAAATTCTCTTAACTACAGTATAATGAGATTCCTTTGGGCAAGCTTGGCACCTAGCACACACACATGTAGCATTCATGATGTCAGTTCTATGAGCAGTCAAGTAGAGTAGGGAGTTAATTATCCCTCAATACAAAGACTCATCAACAGGTTTCCCTGTCTCATCTTTTCCTATAGGCATATTTGTTCTCGTTGGAGTTTTCATGGTGGAGGCTGAGTCCATTCCATATTTCTTAATCAACTCCTTGGTGAACTTAGACTGGGATATGGATAATCCATCATCAGTCTGTCTTACTTGAAGTCCCAAAAAGAACTTCAGCTCACCCATACTGCTCATATCAAACTTCTCTTGCATGAGTTTGGCCAACTGTGTACAAAGGTTGTTTTTAGTAGATCCAAAGATAATGCCATAAACATATATCTTGACTAGGATTATCTTGCCTTTAGATTCCCTAAAGAATAGATTTTTGTCTATCTTTCCTCTAGAGAATTTTTTCTCAATAAGAAAAGCAAACAAGGTTTCATACCAAGCCCAAGGGGCTTATTTCAAACCATATAGAGCTTTCCTAAGCCTATATACATAATCAGGATAATGAAAATCAATAAAACCTGAGGGTTGTTCAACATAGACTTCCTCTTTTAATTCACAATTCAGAAATGCCGACTTTAAATCCCTCTGATATACCATGAACCCTTGATATGCAGCATAGGCCAAGAACAACCTTATAGCCTCCAGCCTTGCCACTGGGGCAAAGGTTTGATTAAAGTTAATTCCTTCCACTTGTATGTAGACTTTTGCTACCAATCTGGCCTTGTTCCTGATTATAGTGCCATTCACATCAAGTTTGTTTCTGTAGATCCACTTGGTTCCTATAATGTTGTGATCCTTTGGTTTAGGAACCTATTCTAAGACTTTACATCTTCTGAATTTATTCATCTCTTCTTGCATAGCATCAATCAAGTTTGTGTCTAGCATGGCTTCTTCAAACTTTCTGGGTTCTATCTGTGACAAGAAACTTGAACATAAAACTGTGTTCATGTTCTTGCTCCTGGTTAGTACACCTTGACTTACATCACTAAAGATTTGATGAGTTGGATGATCCTTTAGGTGTCTTATTGCTGGAGTAAATCTGTCAACCTCTTATCCTTCTTCGTTTTCCTCAACATGATGCTCCTCATTGTCTTCTTCATCCAGTGAGTCTTGTTCTCCCCCTAGACAGAATGCATCCTTTTCTTCATCCAGCCTAGCAGGTGCTTCTTCATTGATAGTCAGCTTGTCCAGCCTATCCTTTAAACCTGCAGAACTACCTGAATAGCTAGACAACTCACTGTTAATCAACTTAGACTCATCAAATACTACATGGACAGATTCTTCTACAACTTGTGTAGTCAAGTTGTAGATCCTGTATGCCCTACTATCATTGTTGTACCCAACAAATATCCCTTCCAGGGATTTGGCAGCAGACTTTGTTTGGTAGTGCTTACCACTAACTATGACATAACACTTGCTACCAATGATACTGAGGTAGGAAGTGTTTGGTTTTCTGCCTTTCAAAATCTGATAGGGAGTCATCTTATGTTTCTTATTGATGGAGGCTCTACTGTGTACATGACATGTAGTATTTACTGCCTCTGCCAAGAAGTACTCATTGAGAGTAGTGTCACTAAGTAGTGTTTTACTTGCCTCATTTAGAGACCTATTCTTTCTTTCAGCAACACCATTTTGCCGGGATGTTCTAGGTGAGGATAACTCTTGATGGATCCCCAGTTCTTCACAGAACTTTGTCATACATTCAGACTGAAATTCAGTTCTATGGTCACTTCTGATTTTTACCACTGAATTGTTAAATTCATTCTGAATTTGTCTAACAAAGGTCTGGAAAACACTAGGAGTTTAAGATTTCTGCCTCAAGAAGAAAACCCATGTGAATCTAGAATATTCATCCACAATAACTAATGTGTATACTTTCCTACCAAGACTATGAACTGGCATAGGACCAAACAAATCCATATGCAAGAGATATAAATTGTTAGACCCTAATTTTTTTTCTTTTAAAACACCGGGGTCTTAGGCCCAGAACCGCTGCTTTGTAGTGACACATTCATGCCCTAAAGTGTCATCTCCGTGAAACACCGATTCTGGCGGCCGATTCGATCACAGAAAAGCAACAAAAAGTAGTATAAACACAAGTGAGGTAAAAACTCTAACCAAAATTCCATAATAAAATCACATCAGAGTAATAACATCTCCACGAAGGGAGAGTCCACAAAATATAATGTACTGGAAATAAGGTCTTAAGCCTGTTACATCAAATCCTCACTACATAGTCACTCAAGCGGAAGCAAAATAAAACACTACTAAAGTAAGGGACTCACAGCCCCAGCTATCTGAACTCCTGAGCTAGACTTACCTATCTCCAAACGCGCCGACCTCCGGGGCTGCTCCTCCATGCTAGGCTCCACGATCCCCTAAATGATGTGGTCCGAAAACCGTTAGTCTATAAGACAAAGTTCTATCATACCCCACCCCTTCCCCCATGGCCCTTAGGCATCGAGCAGAGAGGAAGAAAGGGGAGGACTTTAAGGTTGAGAGTAATCAAGAAACATATGACAACAGACCTATACTAGCAATTTTATAGTACATGTGGCAGTAAAGTAAAATATGAAAAGTAACCTTAACTCATGTGCAGAAATGCATAAGCCATGGGATCTTCTGTAGGGCTCCCATCTTATAAAGAGTCCCATACCAATTTATACGTTGGGGTGTTATTTATTAACAACGATATATATATAAAGAATTTGACCTTAATTTATAATCTTGCCCACTCAAGCTTATAGACCAAGGGGTCGTTTTACAAGTCCTATTGTGTAAGTGTCCCATACCACTTATACAATAGGTGACATGAGTTAAATGCAATGATTATGCTATGATATGCTAGTGGGTTATGATGCGATCATGCAAGTGCAACTCACCCACCCGACTCTATGTACATAGACCTTTAGTTCCCCCTTTCTTGATCCTTACCTCCTAGGATACCTCTGTAGTGGCAGACGGAAGTGGTGGGTTGGGCCTCGCCCATCTAAAAACCAGTAAGGCACTACCGGACAGACCTATCGTACGCCTTAATGCTTGGTGCACGAAGCAGACTCCTGTGTACTCTTGCTGGCTGGCGCACCGGACTTCTATTGGCGAAGTGCTAACCACACTTGTCGAGCCAACGTATTAGCATCGGTGCATCGACCACTAACACTGAGGGCCCACCACCTTATAAATTATACACATGCAATATTAATACGTTTCCCACCGAGCCAAAGCTCCCCGGACAACCCCGTCCGTTCCAATTTGAACTTGGGCTCCGCCCCGCCGGGCTATCCCGCCCGTTTCCACAACAACCGAGCCTACTGCTCGAATATCCTAGTCAAACTAACTTCCCGATACGTCGGGTTGTTTGAAAGTTAACCCCTAATTATTCTAGTTGCGCTTTAAGATTTATCACTCCTACAGTTTACATTAGCCCAGGACTGCCCCCAGTATATCCCGTGAAGGGCTCTCAAGGGGCACTAGGAAATATGATGGTAGATGAAGCCCATCGTTCCCTATCCCAAGGCACTTATTGTTATTGGTTGATTCCCTTACCCATTCCCATTTCATATTACGCTAGATCTATCCTTGGGTGATTTTGACCTTCCCACTTCACGTGATAAGACGATCTTTTTTCGATCCCGAGCACCACCTAACATTAGTCAACCTCACACTCTGCTAATCCTGTCTTCCAATGATGAACTCCTTTATTTACCCAAACCAACAACCTATTAAGGATCCAACTCTTCAAATTCACTACCCACTCTAGTTCAGTTTCCATAATTACTATATGTAGACCACCCTATACTGTATGAGATGTATAAAGGTGGTACTCGGGATTGTCTTTCAAATCTCCTATAAAATTTACCGGAGGTCTATCATAACAAGTTTTGTCTAAAAGCAGAGATTCATAATTTTTCTAATTAATTCATTGTTTATTGAATTTTCCCCAAATGTTTGGTCATGGGCAATTTTGAACATGAACTATATAATCTACTCAAGTAATGGCCTCCCAAAAATTTTGATCACTAAATAACAGAGATATATTACTAGATACTAAATTCCATAATTTTTCAGAAATTATCTAACCTCTAATTAATTTAGCCATAATAATTCCCTTAATCATATGTAAAGGAAGAAGTACCAAAATTATTCATCAAAATATTATATAAAAATTACAGAATCTTAATATGGTGCAGAAAGAGTCATTGTGTAAAAATAATATTTTTACAAGCTTGCTAGACACCAAAATAAATTTATTTAATTTTTATGGGAAACAATACTTAATGAAGCAACCCTTAGAAATATTCTTCCAAAAATCCCATAAAAATTCACAGAGCTTTAAAACATAATAAAAAGTCCTCTGGCTAAAGTTCTTCAATTTCCAGCAAGTAGTTACTTCATAATAAATTTCTTAGTAAAAAATAAAAATTACTAAATTGTTAATGAAGTATCCAAAATAATAATCCTAAATTCATAACAGAATCTCCAGAGCTTGTACTAACGTTATATACTACTCAACCCAAATCTCATCACTGTTCAGTGAGTTTTACTGACATTTTCTATCACTACAAGGTTTGTGCCCTAAACTAGGGGTAGGTTTTGAGGGACCTATTCACCTTAGAATCTATTTTAGATTTCTTCCAGAGGATTCTACCCACCTTAGAATTCTCTCTCCAAAGTTTCAAATCCTTTCAAGGTCAACTGACCCCTTGCCCTTCACAACCCTCAAAAGCCCTCCCTTAGGGTTTGAGTTTGGATCCAAGGGTAAAACAGTCCAAAACATCTCCATATGCTGTAAGAGGGTGGTAATGGTGCTACCAAGTCAGTGGTCAAAATCACAGCCTCTATTGAGGTGATTTGACCACTTAAACATCAAAAATAGCTCTTTGACCTAAATAACCCTATAACGGTATACCTAGGGTTGGATTAATACCTAACCAAAACATCTCCAAATAAGGTCAATTTTTATACATAGCCATATCATGATGCCAGGGACCACTCACCAAAATTTGGGAGGATTTGGAGGTCATTAGACCACTTAATTAAAGTACCATAGTATTATTAAATAATAACAAAAACCATAGGACAAAGTATCTCCAAAAATTTCCATTTTTGGACTGGCCCTAAGTATAACTATGTTTGACCTCCTGCCAAAATGTCAGGTCATTTGGACAAGGGATGAAGTGTGGACACCCTTTTGAATCTCATGATAGCCCTAGGTATAGGTCCAACCAAAATGGGTGCCCTGGTCAAACCATAGGTCCCAATTAGTTCAAATAAATTTTGGATAAAATTATACCCATATGGCTACAATGTTTATGTTTATGACTTTTTCACTAGAGCGGCCTAAGTATTTTTAAAAATTAAAACCATCTACTGCAAATAATGTGGCAGAAATGAAATTAAAATAAAATGAATTATTAATCCGGCGCACGAATCTTGGCGCAAATCAAAGGGCTACCGAGTCTTCTTCCTCCACCAGCCAACGACCCTGATTGCTAGCGCCTGGGCTGACTTCAAACCTCCACTGTCGGCCATCCGACCACTTCCCTAACCGGCCACTGCCACCACCACCTTTGTGGAGGTGGTGGTTACCTCAAACCGGCGGCGTTGCCGGCGGTGACGACTATCCGGCGATCCCACCAAGAACATTTTCAGCCCAAAACCATGAAAATCAGAGATTGGTTCGGGCTCAATTGAGCCCAAACCTTGAACCTAAACATCCCTATGATCTAACCATGAAGTAAGGAGAGGAGGAGGACCTTGTCGGCGGCGTGAAGGCGCGACGATTGTCGAGAAACCATTTCCAATGGTGGCGCCGCTCGACTTCTGCAACAGTACAGTGGGAGGGCTTGAAATCTTTAGGTAAAGGCTGGGAAATGTTCCTCTTGGGCCACTGGTGGTGTTTAAAGGCTCGGTTGAGGAGGGGAGAGGCAAAAACTTCAATGGCCATTAATGTCATTAAAAGCTTGGGCTCGGGTTAGGAGGAGGGGGTTGAACCAGCCCCTTGGTGGTTGGAAATGGCTGAAAACTTCTCCCCTTCCCCAGGTGAGTTGAATCCAGCCATTAAGGGTGGCCTTTGGCCTCCATAGGACTGGTTTGACTTGCCCCTTCATTCTCTCTTTTTCTCTCTCCTCCATTACCATGGAATGGAGCTCCTCTCTCTCTCCTAATCACAAAGTTGATATGGTAAACCTTGGGGTCTATTGGCAGCCAACACATACACATAATATTCCTAATGAAGCTATATGAGGAGGCTTGAGCTTATGCTAGCTCATTTGGGCTAGGTTGACCCAAAGTAGGCTTGGGTTGACTTTGGTCCTTTCGACCTTTTGGGTTGCCCCTAATGGTTCCCTGGTGATCCATTGGTCTCTCCTAAGGCTTAGGTGGGGTGGGACAGGACTAACTAGGCACCTTCAGGGTCATATAACCCTAAATAAGGGCATCTTGACCAAGTTGGGGGTTGAGTTGGCTTGGGTCAACTCAAGCTTGGGGGTTTACCCCATTGAGTCCCAGGTGACCCATTGACACCACCTTAGGTCTAGGAAGACATGGGCAAGGTTGGTTTGGCACATTAGAGGCCAACTGCCCTTAGTTAGGGCACCTTGGCAAATTTAGGCCTATGGTGGTCCTAGGTCAAGTTGGCCACTTTGGGTTGACTCTAATGGACCCTTAAGGCTCTAGTGGACCCTTTAATAGGTTTGTTATGTTGTGGTGGGGTCATGGAGTCATGGTGAAGCCCTAAGGTTAATCACTAGGTTTGGTGATGAGGTTGTGCCATAGGCAAGCCAAAGTGATTCTCACCTTGGCCTTTGATCACCTGGACCCTTTTTAGCTTCCTAGGGTTTTGTCATGACCTAGTCATGACCAAAACCACTTGTTGGAACACCCTATTACTAATTTGGGTAAGGATCACTATGTCCATAGGATTGTGTCTTTACCTCATTGTATAGATTTAAAGGTAAACTAGAATAAGTCTAAGGCTTAGAACTTAGGTTTGAAAGCTTCCCCCAAGACCTCCTAGTTCAGATTACAAGTGCAGAAGACCAAAGGCCATTTTCTATGAGCTTAGGTCGATGAGGCGTCGAACTCGGTTTGACGATCTCCGAGCTCAGATCGATGATTTCTGTCTCAAGTCAAACTCCAGATCTATGAGCTCAGATCGACGATAGTCGACCTCAGATCGACGATTTTTTGAGAGATCGACGATTTCAGGATTTCAAATCAGACTGTTATGGAATTCAAATATCTTCAATATCCAGAATTCAATGCAGAAGATTTTGTAGCCATTTCATATCTGGAGCAAGTTTCAAGGATACTGAAATGGAATGTTTCTTAGGACTTTTCTCCAGAAACAACTACCAATTAAGGAAGTCATTTATGACTGCCTAATGGCTATCTAGGAGATTGGATTTCATAATATCATTACAGACAATAGAGACAGATAACCAAGGAGAATATATCTCAAGAATTCTACAGGATTATACAGTTAGAGTTTTACAGAATACAGGGAATAGAACAGAGAAGGAGATCAACATACAGAGAAGAATCTCTTATATTCTTTCAGATCTCTTCTCTGATTCAAGTTTTCCAGTCTTCATCAATCAAAGACTACAAACACAACACATTTCAGCCTTTGCTAAAATTATCAATTGCTGGAGATCTCAACTTACTGAAGGCCTATAACCCTGTGCAAAGCTTCTTCTCCTGACCTAAAGCTAATCTCAGGGGGAGCTTTGACATCAACAAATCCACTAGTCTTCTCTTTGATTATTGATAGAGAAGAACACCTTCACTCTTTTTTATTTTCTTTTGTTGTAAAAGGGTTATTCAGAACTCCCTTCAAAAGTTTTGTGTTTGGTTCCTGAGACCTTGTCAAAACTCAGTGGTGGAAAGACACCTGATCAAAAAATTTGGTTTATTTTTTGAGCATCTTATCAAAAGCTCATTGGTGCCCAGGACACCTGATCAACTCATTTTGCAGTGGATTCCTACCTTGGGTGGTAGAAGAGTGGATGTACCCAGGTTGATTAGGGAACCACTATAGCTCCTTGTGTCATCTGGTTTGCTTGTGTATTGGTTGCTGTGTGCTGTGTTTTTATATCTTGCATTACTTTGTTTTATTTACTGCAAGCACAATACACTATAAATAAATTAAGTCTTCCACTGCCAATTAGTTTTTAATTTGTAAAATTATTTTAAAATACTCTATTAACCCCTCCCCCCCTCTAGAGTAAAGGTAGATCTTACCCTCTCTTTCAATTGGTATTAGAGGGAGGTTAGTTATTTTTACAAGCTAACACCTGAACCAAAAGATCTCTGATAAGATCAACCATTAATAGAGTGTTGTTATTTCTATTATAATTATTTTTATATAAATCCATGGCACAGAACAAAGACTATGCAAGCACCAAACCTCTAGTGTGCAATCTTTCTAAGTTTGCACTTTATAAGGCAAGGATTAAATTGTACATGAATTCTATTGATGAGGATATCTTTAATTCTGTTTTGATAGTGTGCCCAAGACCTCCAGAAACCATAAGTACAAATGCTGTTCCACCCCCTTTAGGAACAGATGCAGACATCATAAAGTGGAAAGTTTCTGATGCAAAGGCAATAAATATATTGGCTCAGACAATATCTAATGATATATTTCAGAAAGTAGCTGAATGCAACTCAGCAAAGGAAATCTGGGACAAGCTATCTGAGCTTGTGTCAGGATTTGCTGATGAGATAAAGGATATAAGATCTCATCTCATAACCCAGTATGAGAACTTCAAGAAGGGAGAAACTGAGTCAATAGCTGACATGTATAACAGAATCAATCTGATTGTTAGTGAATTAAAAACTTTGGACAAGGAGATCTCACTGACTAAACTCAATGATAAGATCCTAATGTGCTTCCCCAGCACTTGGGAGTCAAGGATTTGGCCAATCAAGGATGCCAAAAGTTTGAATGAGATCACCACAAAAGCTCTAATTGGCAAGCTCAAGTATTATGAGCTGCTCATCAAAAATAGAGAGGAAGAGCAAAAGACAGCTTCTCCAGTAACAAGGAAGGAGAAGACAATTGCTTTTAAAGTTATAGAAGAACAGCCTGAAGACAAGGTCACAGGCAATGAAGAGCTAATGAGCCTACTAGACAAAAGATTCTACAAGATGGCTAGAAAAGGCTTCAGGAAAAGGTCATCTAGAGGCCATGAAAAGCCAAGGTATGACAAATCCAGTAATAAAGAGATTATCTGTTTTGGATGCAGGAAACAAGGCCACATTGTGCCTGACTGTCCAGAGAACCAAAACAAGGAAAAGAAAGATAAGAGAGAAAGGAGAAGAGACAAAGACTCCAGGAGAAACAACTATGACAAATCCTCCCCTAGCAAGAACAAGCATACCAGGAAAGGATTTGTTGCTGAGACCTGGAGTGAGACTGAAGAAGAATAAGATACTTCATCAAGCTCAACTGATGATGAAGATGATGCCCAATAGAAGGACTTCTGCATGATGGCAATCATTGCCTCTTAACATAATTCAGATGCACAACAAGAGTCAGGGTCTGAATCTGAACCTGAAGCTGAGGAAGATTAGGTAATAGACTCTTTTGATTTTAATTCAGAGGACTTTAAATTTGAGTTTAAGGCACTGTGTTTAGACCTACTCAAGTCTGAGAAAGAGATTATCTCTCTCAGAAATCAACTATCTAAACACAGCACCTTAAAATCAGATAACCTTAAACTCTTTGAGGAGTTAGAATGCTGTAGGGAGCAGATAGCTTCACTGAAAAATGAACTATCTGAGGCAAAAAAGTTTGAAGAATCCCTCAATGGGAGAAGCATCAAACTGATGGACATCACAAGCACAGTGAATTCAAGACATAACAGTACACTAGGCTTGGGTGTTTCATCCAGCCAACCTATAGTATTAACAAACCCAATCAAATTTATCTCAGTTAAAGGAAAGGGAGTTATAGAGGTAGCTAGGAAGAATTCTCATATACCAAAGGAAAATAAGGTTCAACAGAAAATGTCGAACGGAGCTCGACGATCTCTGAAAGGAGCTAAGCGATCTCAAGCTGCATCGTCAAACTCAGGTCGACGATCTCTGAACTCTGAACTCAGGCAAAGTAGATCTTCGAACAGAGCTCAACGATCTGACACAAGATCGTCGAACTCAGCTCAGAGATCGTCGAACAGAGCTCAGAGCTTTGAATAATCTTTTAAGGGTAAGTCAAAATTCAATTCTAGAGGTCCTACATCCCAAGGCTTCAACCCTTATGCTGAATGGATAATACCTCCTAAGAGATATCATCCAGAAGGATATAAGAGTCAACCAGGGATATCTCTTATTTCAGATTTTAAAGGTTATCAACCTAGACCCAAGGTAAACTTGGTCAAAAACAAATAAATTGTTATATGTGCAGGTTAAGAACTATCCAACAATAATCCAGCAATGGTATCTTGAAAGTGGGTGCTCAAAGTACATGACAGGGAGCAAGGATAATCTTACATCCTTCAAAGCCAAGCTTGTACCCAAGGTCATATTTGGAGACTCAAACTTTGGACAGACCAAGGGATATGGTACAGTCCAGATAGGGTCAGTCACATTCCAGAAGGTGGCCTATGTAGAAGGACTGAAGCACAACTTAATAAGCATCAGTCAATTATGTGATGAAGGCTACCAGGTGACTTTCAACAAATCTTCATGCAAAATCAATCAAAGGACACCACAACTGTGTTGATAGGTAAAAGGAAAGGTAACATCTATCTTTT
Organism: Platanthera zijinensis; assembly: GCA_039513925.1. NCBI lineage: Eukaryota > Viridiplantae > Streptophyta > Magnoliopsida > Asparagales > Orchidaceae > Platanthera > Platanthera zijinensis. The sequence continues at coordinate 92,980,534 of CM077095.1, read as the reverse complement.
AGATTTTCAATCAACTAAGGTAGATATTTGTTTGTTCAATTCTGTTAGTAAACCAAATGAGTTATGGCATAAGATATAAGGACATTTAAACCTTAGAATCATTGCTAGGCTATCTAAGGACAACCTTGTTAGAGGACTACCTTCTAGCACCTACAAGAACCAAGGACTTTGCAGGGCTTCTCAATTATGCAATCAAACTAAAAATAGCTTTAAGTCACTTAATAAGAGTGATTCACTTAGGATTTTGTATCTGTTACACATTGATCTACTTGGACCCATTACAGTACAAAGTCTAGGAGGGAAATCTTACACTTTAGTAGTTGTAGATGACTTCTCTAGATTCACATGGGTGTTCTTTCTGAGGAAGAAGTCTGATAACTTTAAGTGTTTGACAGATTTTCTCAAATGCATACAGATTGAGTTCAATACTCACATTGCCCTGATCAGAAGTGATCATTGGACAGAGTTTGATTCTCTTCTTATGCATGAGTTCTGTCAGAGTGAAGGGATCAGGCACACTTTCTCAGCTCCTAGAACTCCTCAACAAAATGGGGTAGCTGAAAGGAAAAATAGAACCCTTATTGAATCTGCTACTACATTGTTCACAGATGCTCACCTTCCTCTATCCTTTTGGGAAAAGGCAGTGAACACCTCAAACTATGTGTTGAATAGAAGTTTGATACATAAGCTGAAGGGCAAGACTCCCTATGAATTACTCAAAGGGAAGAAACCTAAAGTAGACTATTTCAGAATTTTTGGTTGTATTTGTTACATACATAATAATGACAAGAAATATATAGCAAAATTTCAAGCCAAAGCTAATGAAGGAGTGTTTCCGAGATACTCCATGATCAGTAAGGCTTATAGGGTATATAACAAATCATCTCTTAAAATTGAAGAATCTATACATGTGTCCTTTGATGAAACTAACATGTCTTTCAAGGAGAAGAATACTTCTACCATAGAACCTTTGAGGTACATTCTCTTTCAGAGAATTTAGACATGATAAACATCATTGAAGAGGATAAAACACCTTTACCTATCCAACAAAAAGGTGAAATCAGTGAAGATGAAGAAGACATTCAACATCCTGGTGAGAATCACATTGAAGAGCCAGTTGTTGTTCCACAAGAGGAAACAACAACACAGGTTGGTGAACAATCAACACCCCCTGTTGATTTAGTAACTTTAAGAGATCATCCAATCTCCCAAGTGATTGGAGACATCTCAGCTAGTGTACAAACAAGAAATCAGGTCAACCAAAACCTGATGCACACCTGCTTTCTTTCTCAAATTGAGCCTCAATCCACACAAGATGCAAAACAAGATCCACACTGGATCATTGCAATGCAAGAGGAGTTAATTCAATTTGAAAGAAATAAGGTTTGGGAGGTAGTGCCAAGGCCAAAGGATCATCCCATTGTTGTAAAAAATGGGTATTCAGGAACAAACTAGATGATTAAGAAATTATTGTAAGGAACAAGGTAAGGCTAGTTGCACAAGGATACGCTCAAGAAGAAGGAATAGATTATGACCAGACCTTTACACACGTTGCAAGGTTAGAGGCCATAAGAATATTCCTAGCCTATGTAGCTCATAAGAGATTCAAAGTTTATCAAATGGATGTAAAGAGTGCATTTCTAAATGGAGATATCAAGGAAGAAGTCTATGTCAGACAACCCCCAAGTTTTATATCTCCTACTCATCCTGATCATGTTTTTTAACTGCATAAAGCATTATTGGTCTCAAGCAAGCTCCTACAGCATGGTATGAGACCTTAGCATGCTTTCTTTTGGAAAATGATTTTAAAAGGGGTAGAGTAGACAAAACTCTTTTCATTAGAACCCATAAATCCAATATCCTACTAGTACAAATTTATGTAGATGACATTATCTTTGGATCTACTGATTTAAACTTGTGCAAGAGGTTTTCCAACCTAATGCATTCAAAATTTGAAATGAGTAGCATGAGTGAGCTTTCCTTCTTTCTAGGATTGCAAGTCAAACAACATGCTGATGGCATATTCATTTCTCAAACCAAGTATTCAAATGAGTTGGTTAAGAAATTTGGTATGTCTGAAGCATCATCTATAAAAACACCTATTCCTACTAATGATGTATTAGATGCTGATGAACATGAGAAACCTGTTGATCAGACAACATATAGAGCAATGATTTTCTCTTTATTGTATCTTACAGCCAATAGACCTGACATAATGTTTGCTACATGCATCTGTGCTAGATTCCAAGTAAGCCCTAGAGAGTCACACCTAACATTAGTAAAAAGGATTCTTAGGTATGTGAAAAGTGGTCCAAATCTAGGTCTCTTGTATCAAAAAGATTCAGGATTTGAATTAACTGGATTTTAAGATGCTGATTATGCTGGATGTAGAGTAGACAGGAAAAGCACCAGTGGAACTTGTAAGTTTATTGGGGACAGACTTGCCTCCTGGTTTTATAAGAAACAAACATCTGTGTCCACATCAACTGCTGAAGCTGAATACATGAGAGCAGGTAGTTGTTGCTCACAGATATTATGGATTCAAAATCAGCTCCTAGACTATGGTTACAACTTAGATAAGTCAAAAATATTTTGTGATAACACCAGTGCCATTTCTATTGCCCAAAATCCAGTCCTCCATAGTAGGACAAAACATATAGAGATTAGGCATCACTTCCAAAGAGATAATGTTGAAAAGAATAAAATTTAACTTTAATATATCCCAACTGATTTGTAAAGGGGAGATATTTTCACAGAACCCTTGGATGAAAAAAACACACATTCTTCCTTAATTAGTTAGGAATGTTAGATGGAGGAAGTCTAAATTAAGATCCAAGATTTTTAAAACCTTAAAATTAATAAAGACTAGGCTAAAAACTTGATTTTTCTAATGTCTATATGTTCTTTCTTAACTCTGAACTATGCTCGATGTTTTTCCTAATGATCGTCGAAAGGAGATCGACGTTCTCATGAAAGCGTCAAACGGAGATCAGCGTTTCCCTGATAGTGCTAGGCTATCTCTTTCCGGTCAGAGATCATCGAACGGATCTCGACGCTCTCCAATATCGTCGAATAGAGATCGATGATGTTGAAGACCTTTAAGATTCCTTTAGAAGCCCAGATCGTCGAACTGAGTTCAACGATTCTTTCCATTTCAGCGTCGAACCCTGATATAAAATCATTTTCGGCCGTCGTTCTCTTTTGCGCATTCATACTTTCTGCAGAGCTTTCTTTCCCTCCAAACCCCTCTACACTTGGTCTTATTTGGTTTTTTTTTGCAGGAAAGTAATGGCCGTTTCAGTTGTTGTCCTAGCCTCCATGAAATTCGACACAGGATTTTACATTGATATGGATTCATTTGAAGGCACCGATCAGATTTTCAAGGACATCCTAAAGTTATTCAAAGAACAACAGTTGGTCACCATTATGACTTCAAGGATTAAGCTTGTTGCCGACGAAATCAAGGAATAGGTATATACAGCCCATAACCTAGATTAGAATACAGTGGTCTGGACTATCTCGGGAACCCAGGTATCCTTCACTCCCGCAATTTTGACAGAGGTATTTCAACTAAGTACTAGAAATGATGGTGTTGAGTTGTTTGGATAAGAGTTTTCTAATATGCTAGATAGACTGGGTCATAAGCAAACCCCAATAAGTTACTTAAGAAAAATCTATCAGTAGAATATAGATTTCTGGCTGATGTACTGGGCAAAGTCATATTAGCAAAACACTCTTCCCATGATACTATTTCTAAGTATAAGTTCTGTCTAATGGCTGCTATTGTAGATAAGAAACAATTAAATTGGGGAGAGATTTTCTTTGACCTGATTAAGAAGAAAATCAATAAGAATTTTGTAAATTTTGGGAGAATTGTGGGATTTTTTTGAACAATAGATGCCCCCAACTGCTGGTCTCAAATGGCATGCATATTAATGCCTCCAAGAGGTTATCCTCTGCCTTATTTGGCAAATGGGAGAGGACAATTGTCAACCGCAGCAGGACCCCCTCAGTAGCTACTACTTTAGGCACCAGGACTGCTTTAGTCACTTCCCCTCAAGCAATTGCCCCATTAGAGGATTTGCCTTCATCCTCCATCTCATCTCCACCATCTACCCCTCCAGTTTCCTCAACAATCCCTACATCCCTCATCATAATTTCATCAACAACAATCTCTACACCTCCTCCAGCAACTCAACAAGAAAAATTTCATCCACTTCATTACTATCCCCCACTAGAACTTGACTCATCCATCCATATTCCATCATTCAACCTCCTAGATGACTCCTATATGGATGATTCACCTTCTGCTCCACAAGAGCTTCCATCTTCTTCCACCTCCTACCAACAGCTTCTTGAAGATATCTTAGCTCATCCCTCATTCACACCATCCATCTCCACAGTCACACCATCCATCACTGATAAGTCACTAATTATAGTTATTTTTATATAGTTTTTATTTAATTAATAATAAGATTATAATTATATTTAAGTAATTATGGTTCTAATTACTTTATTTTCATATTTCAGGTCAATCTGGGCTGCGAATAGTAATTTGGAGCTTGCAGGACTGATCAGGAGTTGAAACGGAGAAAATGAACATTTTTTGTCACGGATAGCTGAACTTCAAATAGTCATAACTTTCAAACCAGGAAGAGTTACGGGACGTGCAACTAGTCAACGGAAAGAAGACGACGTCCTCTACCAATATGGAGAGTTTCACAGGTACAAGCCCCCTTGAAATGGGCGTGTCAAGGGCGTGAACACGGGCGTGTCCAGTTAAAAAAAAAAGTTTTCTCCAGAAATCTTCCCGGGACAATTCTGGACCATTTCCCAAGTACACGCCCCCTGTCACGGGCGTGACCTACCCGAAACTGCCAAATTAAGCCCAAATTGTACCGTTTCTAGCCGTTTGCTGACCCGGTGAGTACACGCCCTAGGTCACGGGCATGACTAGGGGCGTGACCAATTCAGCAATGCCAGAATTACTTTGCGCCATTTCCCCTTCCCGCCATTTCCTATAACAAACTAGACACGCCCTAGGTCACGGGCGTTACATAGGGGCGTGACCCCTAAAACGGCGACTTTTGGCGATTTTTCTCCAACGTTCCCGGGCTTTCAAGACAGCAGTTTCTGAGCCTAACACGCCTTATTTCATGGGCGTGACCTAGGGCGTGACTCCCATGCAGAAAAATCTATAAATTCCAGATGAGTTCAGAAGCTCAGGAGGAAGATTAGGAACCAATTTTAGGAGTATGCTGTAGCTTAGTTTACTTTTTTTTATGCATTTCTTTTATGTAATTTCAAATTCATAGTTTAGATTTAAATTCAAGCATTTCCTTTTTTGCAAACATGTTCTTCTTTCCCTTCTTTTTATGTAACTTTTATATTATGTAAACTAGCTAATTTCTTTAGTACTTGATAATGATTATCTTTGAATAAAACTCTTTTTGTCAAACCTTTTTACCACTATCGATTTATCTATGAATTATATATTGTCGAATTCATATTTCGCGAGTATGTTCTTCGATTGTAGATCCGTATCCTAAATGACCGAGTGGTTGCGGATACGAGTAGATCGCTCAAGGATAAAAAGAGTTGAATGCACTCCTCGAGAGAGGACGACATAAATCTGCCGGATTGGAGTCAAATCCAATAAAGGGGTTCATCGCCTAAAGCAAGCTTAGGGGTTTCGACTGGCCGAGAGGTCTTAATCGATCAACCTAAGGTTAGTCAGAAGCATGAGCTCGAGAGAGACGCTTTTGTACATTAGGAAACTCCATGGTCGAGGTGAGTAAATTAGAGTTTGTTTTTTATAAAAGGTTTATTCAAAGTGAGTCTAGATCAAGTGCTCGTTGTTTGTTTATTTTCTTCCTTCTTTAGTTTAATTTACACCTTTTGATACTTAGATAAAATAATATTAATTTGCGTGAGTAGAAGTACTCAACAGGCCCCAAGTCAAATACGACATTTCCTATACTATATTTCGATAAGTATACTTGCCTATTTGAGATTTTAGTTTGGATAATATTTTAAAACTGTAGAAAATCTTCATCAAGTCCTTGGCGCCGTTGCCGGGGACTATTTTGTTGATATTTTAAAAGCGCAGATTTTATTAATTTTATCAACCTTATTTTTTTATTTTTAAAATTAATTTCTATTAGGTAAAGGTTGTGTTATTTTCTTTTATTAAAAATATGTTATCTAAATTTGTCGCCGATCTTGCTAACCTTCAAAATCAACTAGAATGTTTGAAAGCTGCACAAAAGCGCAAAAGTTTTTTGTTATAATTGTGGTGGTTATCATCGAAGTGAGTATTGTTATCATTATAATTATTATAAAAACTTTTCTTATGAAAATAATTTTGATACTAATTTTTATAATAATTCTTCTCACTTTTATTCTAATTCTAGTTCAAATTTTTATGAAACTAATTTTTCAAATGTTCATGAAATGAATTTTTCAAATTATAATGAGAATAATTATTTTGATTTAAATAATTATTCTTCGAACTCGGATGTCAACTTCTCTAGGTCACAAGATCACTCAGAAAGTTTCCCGAGTTTTGAGAATAATTATTTGAAGCCGAATTTTTGTTCTTCTTCTTCTGCACCGCAAGCTATCTCTCCTAATTTTGGGGATTCTTCTCAATTTCCAGGTGATTCTTCTCCCAAAAATTTGGATGAGAATTTTTTTTCTATTAGTTATTTTTCTCTTTCTTCGGATAATATTGTTAATGAGGAACATGACTCTTCATGTACCCCAGTAGTTGTTTATACCGAAGAAGAAAAAAAAACTATTATTTCATGAGTTTGTCAGGTGTATAGATGCGCTAGGAGGAGTAGAAAAAGATGTTTCTCCTCCTACGACTCCCATTTTTTCTCCTATTAATGAATTCCCATGCACAATTTATGACTTTTTAGGAGCAAAAATTTATGATCCTGCTACATCCGATGATTTTATTTTCCATAAATTTTCGGACGGAAAATTATTTTTAGAAAATAAACAAACGAAGCCTAATCTTTTGACTTCGCAAGAGCCTCCTCCTTTCGAAGATTTTTCTGACACACTTACTTTTGATTTTCCTTATACTTACGATTTTCATGTAGAAGAGTCGTTGTAATTAAACATCATCCACGATCCATTTGCCGCTCCTCTACAAAAATTCAAATCACCTCAGGTATGGATAGGTGATTTGAATTTACATTTTTAAGTCAACTGCAACAACAAGGAACATCAAGAAGAAAGCAGAGGAAACGTCGGGCAAGCAACTTTGGCATCTTCGCCAAAGAGTGAATTAAGGGAGTTGCCCGTTCATTTTAATTTTCATTTTCCATTTTCTTAATAATAACCGTCTAGCTTAAAGATGGGAAAAAGAAAAGCGCTCTTGGGAGACACCCCATGATTATCTTTAAATTAATGCAATTTATTTATTTTTTTTATGCATTTTTCCCCTCCTACTTGGCTTATAAACATTGAGGCAATGTTTATTTTTAAGTATGGGGGTAGATTCCTATTTATTGTTTTTATTTTAAAAAAATGAAAAAATGCTTTGTTTTCTTTTTATCATCAAAAATTAAATAAATAGAAAATATAAAATTAATTTCTTGGAAAGGGCCGTGTTGGGTTTTCATCCCACAAAACCGCCTAGTATCTTGCGAACCCATCACTGGGTAGCCCATGGGAAGTCCAAGAATAACAAAAAAAATTAGGATTTGTTTTTAATAGAAAATAAAAAAAATATAAGAAACCCCTACTTAATATTTGGTGATTTTCGAAAAATAATTTTGAGTTTTTTTTTAAGATTTTTTATAATTTTTGATTTTCTAATCTTTTATTTCATCATAGTTAGTTAAATTAATATTTAGGTAATTTGACTTTAAGAAATAAACTTATGAATTAAATTTGTTTAGAGTGTCTTATTTACTTCTTTTTCTCATAATTGTAATTAGTTTCAATATTATAGTGTTTAGTTCAACAATCTTTAGATTTTAATTATAATCACTTGTGCTTTAAAAATTCTTAGGAAATTTTGATTTACTATAGTTGCTCTCTAATTATTTTAATTTAATCTAAATATTGTTTAGCCTTCCCTTGTATTTAAACTTTCTTGTTAGAATATATGTCATGGGGATAAGAGAATAAAATTCATTATCCCTTGGTACACATATGCAATTTCTTTTTATTTTGGTTAGATCATATGTCATAGGAATCAAGCATTCCTTGGTACACATATGCAACCCAAAAAACTAAAAGATGGAGTAAGAGAATAAAATTCATTACTCCCATTTTGTTTTTGTTTTTGAAGAGAGAAAAAAAAATATTTGTTCATATGTCATGGGAAATGAGAGAATAAAATTCATCATTTTCTTGGTAAACATATGCAAATATCAAAAAAAAGAATAAAAAAAGGGCATGGGGTGAGAGGATAAAATTCACCACCTCAGTTTAAAATCCTCTTCATATTCCTTGTTCCTAAAAATCTTTAGCCAATATAATTGTTTTGGACTTAAATTAAAATATTAAGAGAGCATAAGTAGTAGTTTAAATTTTTTCTTCAAGTTTCTTTTTAGTTAAAAAGTGTGAATAATTCTAATTTAATTTTGTTGGCTAAATAACTTCATTTTGAATTCTAATTAATTTTTATGAGAAATTTTTGGCTAAATATCTTTCTCTTTACATTTAAATTTCATAGTTTTGAACTTAATCTTGAATTCCTAAACTTTATTTTTAACTCTCTTTTGATTTAATAAAATTTTCATTTAATTAAAAAATATATTAATTTCTTATAAGTACTTCTCATAGTTTTGCTCTAGAATAGCAAAAGATTAAGTATAGGGGTATTTGATAAGTCACTAATTATAGTTATTTTTATATAGTTTTTATTTAATTTATAATAAGATTATAATTATATTTTAGTAATTATGGTTCTAATTACTCTTTTTTCATATTCCAGGTCAATGTGGGCTGCGAATAGCAATTTGGAGCTTGCAGGACTGATCAGGAGTTGAAACGGAGAAAATGAACATTTTTTGTCACGGATAGCTGAACTTCAAATGGTCATAACTTTCAAACCAGGAATAGTTACGGGATGTGCAACTAGTCAACGGAAAGAGAACGACGTCCTCTACAAATCTAGAGTGTTTCACAAGTACACGCCCCCTTGACTCGAGCGTGTCAAGGGCGTGAACACGGGCATGTCCAGTTTAAAAAAACCAGTTTTCTCCAGAAATCTTCCCGGGACAATTCTGGACCATTTCCCAAGTACACAGCCCCCTATCACGGGCGTGACCTACCCGAAACTTCCGAATTGAGCAAAAAATTATACTGTTTCCAGCCGTTTGCTGACCCGATGAGTACACGCCCTAGGTCACGGGCATGACTAGGGGCGTGACCAATTCAGCAACGCTAGAATTACTTTGTGTCGTTTCCCCTTCCCGCCATTTCCTGTAACAGACTAGACACGCCCTAGGTCACGGGCGTGACATAGGGGCATGACCCCTAAAACGGCGACTTTTGGCGGGTTTTCTCCAACGTTCCCGGGCTTTCAAGACAGCAGTTTTTGAGCCTAACATGCCTTATGTCACGGGCGTGACTCCTAAGCAGAAAAATCTATAAATTCCAGATGAGTTCACAAGCTCAGGAGGAAGATTAGGAACCAATTTTAGGAGTATGCTGTAGCTTAGTTTACTATTTTTATGCATTTCTTTTATGTAATTTAAAATTCATAGTTTCGATTTCAATTCAAGTATTTCCTTTGTTCAACCATGTTCTTCTTTCCCTTGTTTTTATGTAACTTTTATATTATGTCAACTAGCTAATTTCTTTAGTACTTGATCATTATTATCTTTGAATAAAACTCTTTTTGTCAAACCTTTTTACCACTATCGATTTATCTATGAATTATATTTTGTCGAATTCATATTTCGCGAGTATGTTCTTCGATTCTAGATCCGTATCCTAAATGACCGAGAGGTTGCGGATATGAGTAGATCGCTCAAGGATAAAAGGAGTTGAATGCACTCCTCGAGATAGGACGATATAAATCTGCCGGATTGGAGTCAAATCCAATAGAGGGGTTCACCGCCTAAAGAAAGATTAGGGTTTCGACTGGCCGAGAGGTCTTAATCGATCAACCTAAGGTTAGTTAGAAGCATGAGCTCGAGAGAGACGCTTTTGTACGTTAGGAACCTCCACGGTCGAGGTGAGTAAATTAGAGTTTGTGTTTTATAAAAGGTTTATTCAAAGTGAGTCTAGATCAAGTGCTCGTTGTTAGTTTATTTTCTTCCTTCTTTAGTTTAGTTTACACCTTTTGATACTTAAATAAAAGAATATTAATTTGCGTGAGAAGAAGTACTCAACAGGCCCTGAGTCAAATACGACATTTACTATACTATATTTCGATAGGTACACTCTCCTATTTGAGATTTTAGTTTGGATAATATTTTAAAACTATAGAAAATCTTCATCAATCACCGTCCAAGTTTCATCCATCACCACCATCCCTATATCTGAACCATTCATACCACTTCCATCAACATCACCTCCACACATTTCTTCAGCTCCACCAAAAACATCCACTTCTGCAACATTCTTCTCTACCTCTACTCAAGCCTCCCTTGAGCAAGTAGATGTTCTTGCACTTGTAGATAGGTTATATGGGATATTAGCTCTCAAGCTAACATTCCTGTCGGAAGCCTCCTTGGCTCCTCTTCTAAAATCTATCAATGATTTCTCTACAAGGCTATATTCTTCCTATCCTCCTCAGGCAATCCCTTCTTTGGGGTGCCTAGATGCAGTTTCTACTGAATCCAGGCAGGGGGAGATGCCCAATGAAGAAGCCATGCTGCCTTCTGAAGTTTCAGATTTCATGCTAAGTTTAGAAGCAGTGCCAGATGTTCCAGCTCCAGCCCCAGTCCAATCTTTCAGTGCAGTTGATCTTAGGTTTGCTGCTTTCAATTTTTAATGTTCTATATAGCAGATATCTTCCAGCTCCAGATGCTGAAGATCTTTCTAAACCATTGAGCCTATTTCAATCTGTGATCCCAGCTTGATCCAATCATATATTGATTCAATCAAGTCTATGGAAGTTCTAACTACTGATGATGCTTTTGTTATTGGTGATGATGTGATGTTCACAGAGGCTATTATTGAGCATGTTGTTGTTTCAGAGCCTGCTGATGTTGTTTCAGAGGCTGCTATTAATGTTTCAGAAGCTGTTGTTGTACATGTTTTTCCAATTTCTTTTATTGTTATTCCTACTATTGCACCTCCTGCTTCTGCTCCTGTTTCTCCCAATAAGGTAGCTTACAAGAAAATAAATGCTATGTATGATAAGCCCCAGAGCTTTGATAATGATGAATATTGGACAGAATCTGATGATTCCTCTGCAACAATTGCAAGGAAGAGGAAAGGTAGAAGCAAAATAATGAAGAGAGTTCCTTCAAAGAAAGCCACTTCTGAAAATGACATTCCTTATTATATATTGCATGATTGTCCCATTACAGAACATTGGATGCAATATTCTAGGAATCAGTTGAAGGCTATAAGGAAGAAAAAGAGATACAATGAAAGGTCTCTTCAATTTATTCCTCTTCCTCATCCTCCTTCTCCTAGTACAGGATCTAGTGTTGATTCAACCTCCAATATTTCTACTCAAAGATCTGCCCAGTCTCATGTTCAAGAAAGAGGTTCTCAGTCCAGAAGCTACAACTCCAGGGGAAATAAATCTAAAGGAAGCACGCAGAGAGGCAATCAGAGTGGTCAGCAAGTATACACCAGAGGATAGTCAAGATAATGGCCATATGAAAGAAGAAGACAAGCTGCTTCGAGTGATACTACTGTAGGGCTATTCCCTTATAAACTCAGAGAAGGATTTCATGAAAAAGCTGCTCCTTAAGATACTATTAACAAATATGAGCCTCCTGTTCCATTTGAAGATCCAGAGAACAATCCAGTCTCTTGGATAGCCAGGATGAAGGAGCTAGTTGCTTTAGATTAGATGAGGAAAGCCAGAGAGCAAGGGAAAGACACCTCCAATATCACAACATTTTCTGAGCGAAGAAAGCAAGAACTTGAAAGGTATTCATCCAGGAAATTCTTTAACCCAAAAAGATATATTGAATTGCAACCAGAGGCAGTTATTCCTAGGGCTAAATCTCAAACTACTCTTGGTGCTGATGAAGATAGAAGATCAAAGAAAGAAGCAGAAAACCCCAATAGGGAAATTATTTTCAAGAAAGGCAAGGAAAAGGACTGCTAGTATAAGCTGAACTATATATCTCACTCTGAACAATTTGCTGTGTGTTATATATATATGCTTCTGCAATGCTGTTGTCTATAATTCTGCAATGTTGTATTTATTTCTGCTTATTTGTATTTAAATTCCTTTAAATCATATAAATAGTAATCCTAACCCAAATAGGGGGAGATTATTGGGACACCCTATTACTAATTTGGGTAAGGATCACTATGTCCATAGGATTGTGTCTTGACCTCATTGTATAGATTTAAAGGTCAACTAGAATAGGTCTAAGGCTTAGAACTTAGGTTTGAAAGCTTCCCCCAAGACCTCCTAGTTAAGCTTACGAGTGCAGAAGACCAAAGGCAATTTTCTCTGAGCTCAGGTCGACAAGGCGTCGAACTCGGTTCGACGATCTCCGAGCTCAGATCGATGATTTCTGTCTCAAGTCAAACTCCAGATATCTGAGCTCAGATCGATGATAGTCGAGCTCAGATCGACGATTTTTTGAGAGATCGATGATTATAGGATTATAAATCAGTCTGTTATAGAATTCAAATATCTTCAATATCCAGCATTCAATGAAGAATATTTTGTAGCCGTTTCATCAATCTGGAGCAAGTTTCAAGGAGACTGAAAGGGAATGTTTCTTAGGACTTTCCTCCAGAAATAGCTACCAATTAAAGAAGTCATTTATGACTAGCTAACGACTATCTAGGAGATTGGATTTCATAATATAATTACAGACAATAGAGACAATTAACCATGGAGAATATCTCTCAAGAATTCTACAGGATTATACAGTTAGAGTTTTACAGAACACAAGGAATAAAATAGAGAAGGAGATCAACACACAGAGAAGAATCTCTTCTATTCTTTCAGATCTCTTCTCTCATTCAAGTTTTCCAAGCTTCATCAATCAAAGACTCCAGACACAACACAATTCAGTCTTTGTTGAAATTATAAATTGCTAAAGATCTCAACTTACTAAAGGCCTATCACCCTGTGCAAAGCTTCTTCTCCTTACCTACTGCTAATCTCAGGGGGAGCTTTGAAATTAACAAATCCACTAGTCTTCTCTTAGATTGTTGACAGAGAAGAACACCTTCAATCTTTTTATTTTCATTTTGCTATAAAAGGGTTATTCAGAACTCCCATCAAAAGTTTTGTGTTTTGTTCCTGAGACCTTGTCAAAACTCAGTGGTGGCAAGACACCTGATCAAAAAATCTGGTTTGGTTTTTGAGCACCTTATCAAAATCTCAAGTGTGCCCAGGACACCTGATCAACTCATCCTGTAGTGGATTCCTACCGAGGGTGGTAGAAGAGTGGATGTACCCAGGTTGTTTGGGGAACCATTATAGCTCCTTGTATCATCTAGTTTGCTTGTGTACTGGTTGCTGCGTGCTATGTTTTAATATCTTGCATTACTTTGTTTTATTTACTGCATGCACAATACACTATAAATAAATTAAGTCTTCCATTGCCAATTAGTTTTTAATTTGGAAAATTATTTTAAAATACTCTATTCACCTTCCCTCTAGAGTAAAGGTAGATCATACCCTCACTTTCACCACTCTTAGGGGTCTAGTTTGAAATGGGATATTATATAAACATCTCATTGAATCTTTGGTATCAAGTTCATGGAAAGAGGACTTAGTCTGTTTGCCTGTTTGGCAAGCTGAACACACAACCTCTTTAATGCACTTGACTTGAGGACCATTCCTCACTTACCCCATGTTGAACAGCTGTCCTATAGACTTATAGTTAAGATGATCTAGCCTCTTGTTCCATTTGACACATAGTGAAACTTTCTCTCCCGTTACTAGACAAATGGGTGAGATGTTAAACTCACAATCTAGGTTAAGAACATATACATTCCCTTTCCTAGTGCCAATCAAAATGATCTCTTGATCACTTAACCTCCTTATTTGGAACTCCCCTTTGAGGAAAGAGATGTCATAACCTAGATCACTAAGGTTACTTATGCTAATCAGGTTATGTTTTAGACCCTTCACATAAGTCACTTTAGTGATAGTAATTGAATCACTAGAAATGTAACCAAATCCTTTGATGATTTCTTTTTCTGATGCACCAAAGATTACTTTGGGTCCATTCTATATGAGTACATAGTCCCTCAACATTCTTCTTGTTGCAGTCATGTGTATAGAACATCCACTATCCAGGTAACATATAGGGGTATGGCAACTTGGATTCACCTGCATCAATTAAAGAATCACTTATCCTTAGAACCATAATTATTATTGGGTCCTAGGTCCTTGTTAGTTTGAAATCCTACAACTGTTCTGACAGGTAAACTATTCTTGGTTTTAACACTTGTATTGAACCAGCAATCTATGGCAAAGTGGCCCACCTTGACACAACATCAACACTCAAATATATTATACCTTCTTATAGGTACAGTCTTCACAATATTATTTCCTGCAGTCCTGTTAAGTGTAGGTGCTGGAGCAGCAAACCCCAAGAATTCCTTTTGAACCCTATAGGCTTGCCTATAGAGTGACCTATTGGCATTTGCACCCTTGCCCATGAGATCTCCATACTCAGAGTGACCATGATTAATATCATGATCATACCTGTTTGTAGGTTGCATCACTTTCCTAAAGAAAATTGGGGGCTTTTTAGCTAGTGGTTGAACTGGTGCCTTACCTTTTCTATGAGAATTGGTGGCCCTAGTTCTTCCCTTAAAATCTAGACTAGTCTTACCTTTTTGAGAAATGAAATTTTCTATTAAGGGAAAGATAGATTTTGACTTAGAGAATTTAGCCACTAACTCTCTTTCTTGCTGAAGTTTTGCCTCCAGTTTCTTGATATGATTTTCATTAAAAAAGATTGAGCACATCTGAATAACAGTAATGTTTTTTAGTTTGGCAACCTCCTTCAGTTTTAAATCTATTAACATGACTGAATCTAATGCAGCCCGCTTAAGAGACTTAATTTCCTTGGCATGCTCCTTGACAAGAACCTTGCTCCTCTTTAGAGCTTGCAACAGCCCACCATACTCAATAATGAGTTGATGTACATCCCCCTCAGAATCAGAACCATCCACTTCTCTTGAAGTTGATGCTGTTGATTCTAATCTAGTAAAATAATTAGAAGCTGAGGGAGAATTATATACCTTACTTGGACCAGGCTGATCCTGGCACTGATAAATTTATGATAGAGCCATCAGCCCTTTACATCAATTGTCCTTCACTCCATTTATGGAGTACAGGATTTGAAGGAATTCTAGTTCCCTAGAATCCTCTTCTGTTCAGAACAGCCAAACATATGCTTCTGCATCATCTTCTTCTCTTGATCCTGAAGATGAAGAGTCTGTCCAACTCTTCTACTTTTGAGCAACAAAGTATTTTTCCTTCTTGCATTTCACTTGATGCTTCTTCTTGTCGTTAATTCAGTCCTCTTATCTGGATAGTCAGCTATGACATGTCTAGGCCTGTTGAAACAATAGCAAACAATCTTAGAAATAGGTTGTTTACTAGGTTTTGAGGCATACCTGTCCTCCTTGGGAGTCTTCTATTTCTTGTAATATTCATCCTTGGAGAAAGATGTAGATGGTTTGGTTCTCCATTTCTTCTTTTTCATGAACCTTTGAAACTGCCTTGTAAAGATAGCAAAGTCCTCATCAGAGGTGTGGCTATCTGATGTGTTGTTGTCAGGATTTTCTTCTTCTGCCTCAACACTCCTTATAGGTGGAGAAAGAGACTTTCTCCTACCCTTTCTTATGACTTCAGCCTTGAAGGCAACTGACTTCTCTTTATACTGAGACCTACTATTTTTATCCTCCTCTTTTCTACCAGTAAGCTGCATTTCATAGGATAACAGCTTTCCAAATAGTATTGGTGGAGGTGTATCAGCAAGCCTGTCCACCTCTCTAATGGCACATATCTTTGTGTCTCAGTCCTTTATTAGTGATATGAGAAACTTGTCATTCAGTTCATGTGTATTTAAGACTCTTCCATAGGTCATCAACTCATTTACTATCCTAAAGAACTTCTTATAACATTCAGCTATGCTGTCAGACTTGGCTTGTCTAAAGCTCTCATATTCTTGATTTAGCATAGATTTCCTGTCTTCTCTGACTTCTTCAGGTCTCTCCATGTAGACAATCAAGGTGTCCCACATCTCCTTGGATGTTTTACAATGCACCAGAATCTGAAATGTGGCATAATTTATAGAACTTACAATAATGTTTTGTGTTCTTTTGTCTAATGTTACCAGGATGATCTCATCCTTGGTCATTTCAGAATAACTCTTTGGGGTTCTAACATTTGCATCCAGAACTGATACCTTCATTGGAATGAAGGGGCCTTCTTGTACTGTTATGTAGATTCATGGATCAGATGCTCCCATGAAAAACCTTACCCTTTCCTTCCATATGCCAAAGCATTCTTTTCTGCAGATAGGCAGTTTCATAGATCCAAATTCCTTCTGATTCTCATTTGAACCCAATCTTGAAATCTGTTAATTGCCTTAGAGATTCACTCAGACTGTTAGGTCTATCTTTGAGTAACCTCCTTCTAATACCACTTGAAAGAATTGATTTCAAGAGCCTAGACACCTAGAGGGGGGGGGGTGAATAGGTTCTAATTTTCTTTAAGAATTTTAGGCAATTAGCTTGTTCTAACTTAGTAAAGATAATACAATTCTTTGCACATCAATCACAACACAGCAATCTCAGCACAACACAGTACACCAGATTTATAGTGGTTCCCTAAGGTTTGGGTAAATCAACTTTCCCCCCTTCGCCTATCCAGTAAGGAACTGGATTCATCCCAACTTCCTTCCACTTACTCAGATCCACAGATCTTACAAATCAGAACCAGATTGGTTCCTACAGCTCAGACTTACACAAGTCTTACCTCAGATTCTTCCCTAGAATCCTACCTCAGGCCTCAGCCCTACCTCAGCCTTTATCACTAGGCTTACAACTCAGACTTTCACAAGTCCTACACCTAAAGAACTCAACCCTACCTCAGCCTTTATAATTACAGGCTTACAACTTAGATCTTACAAAATATCCTACAAGAAAATGAATGTTTTAATGTGTACAAAAATTCACCAGATAGAACTCTCTTTTTGTGTGAGCTTCTTGATCAGTTCATGAATAAACTGAATCTTTAGATCTAACCTTACTTAGCTGTTTCAAAGATTCTTGAAAGAAATAAATAAGGTTGATCTTAACTTGATGTAGAAGTTGATCTTCAGATAGCTCTTATTGAAACCAAAAACTTGGTCTCTGTGGAGTTCGACCCTTGGGGAAGGGGTGACCTCAAACCTACTACACTCGGGGGGATGTCACGGACCAAAGGCTCAGGAAACTATGAATAGAACCTCGGCTCTAGCGTGGAGGTCCCACCACACACCCGGAAGGTTGCTAGAACACTTCCCCTCCCTCACCAAGTGGCTGAGCTGGGCGCCTTGGAGAGCTCTCTCTACTCTACCAAGATGAAGCTAAGGGAGGAGGAGGTAAGGAAATCTCATCCTCTCCAAAGGCACTCATGGGGGTCTATTTATAGTTTTTCCAAGTGCTGAGGGTAAAAGGACCAAAATGCCCCCGGATTGGTCTGTCAACATCCAAATCCTGCTATTCTAAATAGCTAAAACAAGGCCACCAGGGGCAGCCCCTCAAGCCGGGAGAGCAAGCGACAAGGCGAGACGCCGGCCTAGCGAGCTGGAGACCTGGCCTGACGAGCCGGGAGGGCTGGCCTGACGAGCCGGGAGGGCTGGCCTGACGAGCCGGGAGGGCTGGCCTGACGAGCCGGGGAGGGCTGGCCTGACGAGCCGGGGGGGCTGGCCTGACGAGCCGGGGAGGGCTGGCCTGGCGAGCCGGGAGGGCTGGCCTGGCGAGCCGGGAGGGCTGGCCTGGCGAGCCGGGAGGGCTGGCCTGACGAGCTGGGAGGGCTGGCCTGACGAGCCGGGGGGGCTATCCTGACGAGCCGGGGGGGCTGGCCTGACGAGCCGGGAGGGCTGGCCTGGCGAGCCGGGAGGGCTGGCCTGACGAGTCGGGAGGGCTGGCCTGGCGAGCCGGGAGGGCTGTCCTGGCGAGCCGGGAGGGCTGGCTAGGCGAGCTGGGAGGGCTGGCCTGGCGAGCCTGGAGGGCGCCTTGGAGAGCTCTCTCTACTCTACCAAGATGAAGCTAAGGGAGGAGGAGGTAAGGAAATCTCATCCTCTCCAAAGGCACCCATGGGGGTCTATTTATAGTTTTTCCAAGTCCTGAGGGTTAAAGGACCAAAATGCCCCCGGATTTGTCTGTCAACAGCCAAATCCTGCTATTCTAAATAGCTAAAACAAGGCCACCAGGGGCAGCCCCTCAAGCCGGGCGAGCAAGCGACAAGGCGAGACGCCGGCCTAGCGAGCTGGAGACCTGGCCTGACGAGCCGGGAGGGCTGGCCTGACGAGCTGGGAGGGAGGCAAATACTTCATCCCCCTTGCGCCTGCTGGAGGACCCCCACTCTGCGAATACGGGGTTGTACAGTTCCTTCCTTAGATTCAGAATTAGATCTTAATCTTTCTTACAGACTGTTCTGGATCTGCCTTCTTAAGGGTTTCCCCTTTTCTTATTATCAGATTCACTTTCCCATAATTGCTTGACTACTTCCTTAGTTCTTTGTTATTTTTTGGTTGTCAAGGATCAGTCCCTTATATAGAGTTTCCTCATGATTTCCGACTGATCTGGTTTGTAACAACCTTCTAACAGTTCTGACAAAGGTATCAGACCTGTTGTTTATGACAGCTTTCGAGTCACTAGTTATGACAGTTGATTCCTAAAAGACTTTACAACTCAACATGAACCACTCAGCAAATTGCTTCACATATGTCGACATAAATAGACTAAGTGTCGACACAAGTCTTGATAATGTCGACACAATACTCCATGTGTTGACATAGTCAATCTTCTGCTACTCGATATAGCTTCTGTTTGTATGTGTCGACACAAGTCCTGTGTGTCGACATAACTGCTCTTGGTCTCGACATAACTGATGCTGACAGATGGCGTTAAGTGTATGTCCAGCTATCGTTGAGTGTGTGTCGAGATGTCGTTGAGTGTGTGTCGACACAAGTCCTGTGTGTCGACACAAGCCTTCAGAATAAGTATAGTTGTTGTTATTAGATGGAGTTGAGTGTCGTCCAGATGTCATTGAGTGTGTGTGTCGACACAAGTCCTGTGTGTCGACACAACTTCTTCTTGTCTTGACATAGCTGATGCAGACAAATGCATTTAGTGTATGTCGAAACAAGTCCTGTGTGTCGACACAAACCTTCTTCAGGTGTCGACACAATTCCTGAGTGTCGACACAACTTCCTCTTCAGGTGTCGACACAATTCCTGCCTTAGGTGTTGACAAAATTCTGGGTGTTGACATAACTTCTTCATCAGGTGTCGACACAATGCCTGGGTGTCGACACAGGCCTTGCTTCTAGTGTCGACACAACTTCTGGATGTTGACACAATTCCTCACAAGTGTCAACACTTGTACTTAGAGAAATTTCTTGCAAACCTTACACCTGCACAATGAAACTAAAAAATCCATCAAATACAAATTGATGTATATCAATGAGTAAGATGAGGCTTCTCCAAATCTTGTACATATTTTTAAGTGTACCGAACAATGGGTATTCTTATTCTGATTATGCTGGGTGTTCATTATACCGTAAGAGCGCAAGTGGAACATGTCACTTTCTAGACCCATCACTTATTTCGTGGTCGAGTAGGAAACAGAATTTTGTTGCCTTATCCACCACCGTGGCCGAATATATTGCATTAGCTTGTTGTCTTGCACAAGCACTTTGGATGAAATAAACCTTAGAAGACTTATGTATAAACCATGACACCGTTGAAATAAAATGTGATAAGAAAGTGCAATTAATTTAACATACAATCCAGTTCATCACTCTAGGTCCAAACATATTGATGTACGCTATCACTTTATTAGAGACCATATTAAACAAAATAACGTAAAGGTTAGTTTTATAGGTACTAATTCAAAGCTTGCAGATATTTTCACATTACCACTTCCAAATTCCCGTTTTTAATTACAAAGATTAGAATTAGGATTCCTGGACATATCAAGCTAAGAAAATTGACATAATTATTAAACAAAAAAAATAACTTTAAACAACTTAAATTTAAAATTATAATTAATATAACTAAAACAAGAATAATAAAGAAAATTATACTACATCAGAGCTCCAAACTGTCACAGATTAGTTCAAATGTTTGTACAACACCAAATTTTAAAAATAGAAAACAGACGTAATAAAAATGCACTATCGCCTGGCTGATACTTGGTGTCGCCAGGAGATATCTATCAAAAAGTCTAGTAAGCCCAAAAACTAAGAAATTCCTGCTATCAGCACCACTGAGTTCCTCCATGTCTTCTGCCAAGCTCTGACTACTACTTATTATACGGCGAGGCCAACACAAAGATGTCGTGGAGGTTCCATAACTAGGTTCTCCCACTCAGCCTCATTTGCTGGAGTGGGTTTTAGTTTGAGGCTCTTAGTCAGCAATTTAATACACTTCTGCATTCATGTGTGATGTTTCCTCACTTCTCTCTTGTGTTCCTTGAATGACTCTCACAAGTCATCCAAACCTTCACACAGTGATCCACCTCTTGAGAGTGGTGGGTTTCTAATCATTGATACCTGTTCGCTAGTTTATGTTGAACTAACTCGAGATTAACGGCCACTAGTATGAATCCTACTCGTAGAGAAAATAGAAGGCTCAAAAAAATTCAAATAGAATTCTGATTTAATCCAACTATATTTCTTATATAGGATACGTTGGATTAACGCACGCATTACTAGAGTGTTCAACTTATTCAACATATGATTCACTAATCTAAACCTGTATCGCATTTTCGAAAGAATAAAGTCTGCCATATTAAAAGGCTCCTTTTCCAAGATCATATTTGTTACAAAGCTCAATTGAGTCGTGAGCTTTCTCGTATCCCCAGACTTAAGCATGATGGTATGCCTTAGGATATCTTGAACTAATCGTGCATCTGGAGTGAGCATGGTCGTAGATTGGATAAGATGCTTAAAGGAATTTCCATGTAAGATAATATTCAATAACGTCCAATTCCCGTCCTTTCTATAATTCTCCACAGCATCTAAAACATGTTCTCACGTTCAATCAACCCAAACTCTTCTCTAAGGTCATTTTGGGTTATCTCCACTATTTTTTCATGAATACGAGATCGCACTCCTCCATTCAATTCAGTGAAATTAGGATCCATTAAATGATTATAAAACTCCCTAATCAACACTTAAAAAAACGTGTCTAGTATTATGACTGACATTATACCTGCCATTGCAAGAAGGTCATGTATATATGCATGGTGAAATGGGTCGAACTATATCACCTTCCCAACACTGATGTTCGCATTTTCAATCCCCGGGTATGTCTGGTATGCTGAATATGTATCACTGCCCATGCTCCTCCAAGCTCTTGAGTTGGAAGCCATTTCTGTAAAGATATGAAAGAAAATATTAAAATACAAAAATCTCCAATATCGTCGGGCGACACTCACTATCATCGGGCGACACTCACTGTAGTTGGGCGATATCCAAATTCAAGACATGCTTGATTTTGATATGAAATTTTATCATACACCATTCATATATACTAAATCGGGGAAAACAATTCTACCCGATTTACATAATCAAATTCAAGAAAAATCTAAAAAAACACTATTCATTATATTCTTCCTTTAAAACATTAAAATTTTCTTTTGGAAAACACTAGATCTGAGTTTAGGGATATGAAAACAAACTTAAATCTATGAAAACACTTCTCTAAACATGTGGATATATGATCTCCTCTCTCAAAAATACAATTTTTAAGAAAATCCCTAAACATGGAAAAGTGTACTTCAAAAAATGAAAAATTATCATCCAAATTTCAAAGAATCTACGCTAAGATCATTCAAATCAAAAAATCCTAAAAGGATGAAAGAGAAATTTCATTAAAAATACCTTGAAGTTAGGATTAGGTTATTATCGGGTTCGTCTTCCGCTTCAAGTCCTCATGAGAAAATGATCTAAGCGGTGCCTTTGACCTAGGTCGACCAGCTTTTATATTTCCTCAATATCGCTGATCGGCGATATCCGACATCGCCGGGTGACAACAAAAATTTACATTTATGCCACTTTTTCTTGATTCTTCAGGTTTAGTCATGGTACAATGTATTTTTTATAATTTTGAGTATCTATAATATTGTTCACTTATTCAAACTTCAAATATCATATTCTATATACAACACTCATTGTGTATTATACTTATGATATTGTTTACGCATGCATCTAAGTATGAGAAATGTTTTAGTTATGATAATGTTCTCTCACCAACACTTGTGAAAATATTTATATGACTTCACCTTACTACTTATGTGAATTTTGAATGTTCTACCATAACCACTAGATTTCATGCTGACACTATTACTTTATCCTTGTTTTCTTTGCACAATACATATTTGTTAATCCTATATGGTCACACAAGTGAATTCGGAATCCTTTGTCAAGGAAAATGAAAAAAGAGATTTGCTTATTGAACAATAACAAAATTTCCACGTCTTTGTTGATGTGTTGCAAAATAAAAAGAAGAAGAATCAAAAGCTGACAAGGAACCTCCTCCAAGCAATACTTACCCTCCTAATAAGTTTTAATAAGCATTGTGAGATTGAGCACCTTTGAAAGAATTGTAAAGTGTCTTGTGAAACCTTTATATGTATATTACTTTAATCTTTGTGCTCTGAATTCTTGGGTACATGTGTAGCTAGTTATGTATATTTCTACGTTATGTTGTTTTTTCACATTCCACGTGCTCACATATTTATAAGGATTCTCATTATGTGTTTTCATCAGCCTCTCACATGTACACAACATTATCTTCTCTAAAATCTCTTCTCATGAGAATTGGACCGCAAATGATTCTATATTATCTTCACTAGAGTATATGTCTATGATATAAATGGATGAAAGTTAACAGTGTAAGTCTTCAATCACACTCTTCATTATTATACATTATTTCACATGTTCTATACTTGTTTCTTAAATTTTTTTCCTATTTTTGCTTCCGCATCACTCTGCTATTTCTTTTGACAATACCAAAAGGGGGAGAATTTATTTAGAAACCATTCATAATCAGGATTGATTTTAATTAAATTACAAATAACATACATTGGTTCATTCTGCTTAGCTTTAGGGGGAGTACACATGTAGGGGGAGTGTTACATCCAAAAGGAGTTTTGTGCACATAATAATGCTTAGTATTGCTTATCATATTTACTAACACTTTATAGATCATTCATGATTTCATTCTAGGTGGATTTGTTATTTTAAAAGGGGGAGATTATTGGAGCATGCATTCCACGCTTCTTGGTTTTCTAATAACAAATCTTGGTTGTATTTGATCATAGGGTTTTTATGATGTGCAGATATCATAGGTCTAACACAAATAGTATTTTGGCTTTGATTCGGGTCAGAACAGAGGAGCTAAGGCATTGTCGCCCGACAACATCCAGTATCGCCACCCGGCGAAAGTGGACCAAACAGAGTGGCATTGAGTGAGCTCAATGCACTCAATGCCTACCTGTAGTTACTGTCATTATTGCCCGATGATATCAAGTATCGCCACCCAGCGATAGTGGACAAAATAGTGTGGCATTGAGTGAACTCAATGCACTCAATGCTTACATGCAGTTACTGTCATTGTCGCCCGACGACATCGATATCGCCAGAAGACAGTGCACGATTGGACATGATCGATTTAAGATGCAAAAATGGCAAAAATTTGGGACGCGTGTCAGCAGGATAAGATGTCGTCGATCAACAACAGCCAATATAGCCAGGCGATATCCCTAAAATATAAAGATGACTTACTTTTCTGTGGAGATCACGAATTTAATTATCTGGAGTATTCCTTCCTGTACAACTGTTCTAGAGAGCCCCAACAATAAGAATTACTCCATTCTCTCAAGAAGGTTAAAGCGCGAAAGATCTTCAGCACGTACAAAACATTCGAAGCAGCCCTGGAAAGGATTCGCCGGCTTCATAAGTGCTTCATTTAGAGGGAGTTTTAAATTCTGAAGTTTACATTTTATTCTGTACTTTATTTCCATTGTAATTTATAGAGAAAATCGCCTCCTTGTGCGTGGAGTCTAAATCCTTGTGTGGCTTAGGAGAGAATCACTGCCTTGTATGTGGTGTCCAAGTACTTATGCCACTTAGGGACAAATCGCTGTCTTGTGTGCATCGTCTAGATCGTGGTAAAATCTAGGGGAGGCTAGTAGCAAGATCTAGGGAGAGATCCGCAATAGCTTGCCCGTTCATGGTAGAAGGACCGTCGAATTCAAAATTGAACTGTATTTTTTATAAGCCTATGTCTCTAGCTCTATAGAGATATATTGTATTCAGATTTGGCACTTTTCGAATAAATTATTATTGTTTCTGTTTATGATATATTATTCTTGATTTCTATGTTTCTTTTTTTTCCATCAAGTAAACTCTTCTTTAAAAAAAATTGTTAATCCTTATTAACCCCCCTACCCTCTAATTGCTCCTCATGATCCAACATAAACACAATCAACGCCTTGGCAATGTGGTCTCAATGCACTCAACTCCTTGGTTGTGTGATCTCAACACACTCAACTCTTTCATGTGCTTGGAACTTCACTCGTCACATAGGTGTAATACTAACAAAATACAACCCTCCAACTTCTCTAAACACTCTTATGTGCGACCCTATAGGCTCATATTGCGTTGGCAGTGAAACTACCAGTTTGACCACTTCTAGATCATCATGTTAACACCAACAGCTCGTAGGCTCCTTCCATCCTATGTTATGGTAAGCAATGTGTTCAGTATGAAGGGTTGCCTCCCAGTTTCAAGATCGACCAGACACCAACTTGTATCCTCACTTTGATACAAGTTATAGGAAAATTACGTCACATACATAAGTTTAGCCTAATCCTTTTGATTAGCACTCAGAGAGTATTGTAATTAGGACCCTAATACTGAAATCACCCTCTTGGTCTCCCCATCCGTCTAAAGGTGAAAGCTTGTGAAGAAGTTAAAATTTTATCCAAGTAGTTTGAAATGCCCGGTCCATAGCTTCCCAAAAAAGTTGGGATTCCAATCACGCACACTACTTTTGGGTAGTCCCCAATACTTCACCACATGTTTGAAGAAGAGCCGCAGCATGTCTTCTGCTATTATGTCCTTAGTACTTGGTATAAAAGTATCATATTTGGTGAAGCGGTCTACCACCACAAAGATAGACCCACACCCTTTAGACTTCGGCAATGCATTGATGTAGTCAGGCATCACCCTCTCCTACAAGTCGTCTGGCATAAAATGTGGCTCCAAAAATTCAGTCGATTTCTTGTTCTCTAGCCTGTCTTTTGTCAAACAAGATATATCTTCACGTACAACTCAATGATATCCCTCATCTATGGCCAGCAGTAAGAATCCTCCATCAATGTTAAAGTGCCCTTCTACCGTGGATGTACAACAAACATTTTTCATGGCACTCTATGATCAAGTCCCTTCGAAATTCCCCTGACTTTTGGACGTATAGATTTCTCACTTTAGTGTAGAGTAGCCAGTCCTCCACCCAATATCTCTTGGCGTGTTCTTCATGAGCTAGTTGTATGAGTTACTTGGTAAAGGAATCCTACTCAACCCCACTATTCACATGATCCAATAAGTCTCTCTTTACTAAAGGTCATAGCTAACACCGGCTTACAACTAAGTATATCTGCTACAACATTTGTTTTGCCCAGTTTATGTTCCAGGACATTGTTGAATTCCTCTAAGAACTCCTTCTATTTTGCTTGCTCTGTAGATAATTTCTTCTGAGATTGAAAGAAGTCGTAACCACATTATTGGTCTTGATCATGAATTATGCGCCAAGTAAATAGCGTCTTCATACTTATAAGAAATGAATGATAGTAGTAATCTTCTTTGCTAGCATAATGTAGCCCCACTCCGCCTCATTCAACTTCAAGTTATCAAAAATAACAACGAACTGGTCTGTAAACTAGTGTGTGAATTTTGTAAAGTTGACGATGGTTCCTTCTTGTAATGAATAAAACCAGGTGTGGACTTGCCCCTTCAAAGTTGCTGGGAACACCTAACAATGCGACTGGCCTGGGGAATTATAGATTCTCATGATGGTGGTGAAGTGGTTGATATGCTCGAGCGGATATTTTTTTTCGTCGAATGTCTCAATGTTGGGGATCTTTAAGCCTTACGGAACACGATGAGCTATAACTTGTGGGGAGAGCACAGAGCCCTGGTAGAGGGGGCGACGAGCAAAGGAGTCTCGTCATCCAAGTTATTCGTACTCTTGCGCAATCACCTCATATATCTTCTTTCGGGTGAGTCTTTCGCTCGGTGGTGCACATAGTACTTCTTCTAGAAGATGGTGATGGCCACCAGCAGTGCCTCGATGAACATGGAGCTTGGTGCTTGTTGCATCAAAAAACTCTTCATATACATCTTCCCCCCTGGGAGACATACTGCGACTGAAGGTGAACCTAAGCCGGAGGCGGCAGATTAACTGGTGCGGGGGGTTGAAGAGGAGCTGTAGGAGCTCTGAGATTCCTAAGTAGGGCGAGCATCATGACATGGTGCTCTTCCATTTGTTCCATGTGCCATTCCAAATCGGATACTGAAAGACTTTGTTTTCAAGGTCAGTTAACACTTAGAGGGGGGGTGGTGGTGAATAGGTTATAGGTCACTTTTGATTATTTAGACGTACAGCTTATTTGATGTGCTTGGTGATTTGTTAAGTTAAGCTTTCAAGAACATCAACAAGACGACATCGATATTTTATAGTGGTTCCCTAAAGTTTGGGTACGTCCAGTATCCCTCTGCGCCATTCTAACAGTGTGTTAGACAAGGCTCTTCGCCCAAAACTCAACTCCAAGGAGCTTACAACACGATACCACAGGACCACTCAGTCTTCTTCAAGACTTACACCTCAAGCAATATGACCTACCACTCTGATCCCAACTGGATCCTACCTCAGCCTTTATATCACAGGCCTATCACTCAGATTTACACAAGAATCCTACACTCAAATCTACAACAGATCTTACCTCAACCTTTATAATATAGGCCTACACACGGATTCACTCAAGAATCTTACACTTAGATCCTTGATTGGATCATATAGAAAACAACAAAGATTTGAAACAATCAGACACCAGAGAAAAATCTTTGTGTATATTTACGTGGGCAGAACCTGAGTCTCCCCTAACTTCTTCTTCACAACAACAAGTTGATATATATCTTCAGATGAATCAACGACTTGTTCTAGAAGTAGCTTGCAGAAGTCTCTTCCTCTTCTCTTTTAGGAATCAGTCCTGACCTTGCAATAGCAGAGGAATATCGTAGCAACTATCACTTTTTGCTTTTAGGTTGATTGAACTGAATAGGACCTTCTGGCTCGACAACAATGATGAGGAAGAAGACGATGTTCAGTCGCAATTGTGAAATTAGAAAACCCTAATTGCTTGTTGTCGACACAGCCAATCTTTCCTTTTTATTGCTCGTCGATTAATTTCTCTTTGCGATGTGGGGCCCAGCCTTAATTGTCGATTTACTGCCTTCAATTTGTAGAAGATGACAAGAGTTGCCGCCGGATCCATCAATGGTTTACTCTATCTTTCCCACAATGAATTTGAACAGCGTTGACTTTATTGACTTTTGCTGACGCATGCTGACGTCATCCATTTGTGCACTTAGCCAAAATCTAGCATCAGTAGTATATACGTTGATTGAGTAAGCATCACTCAATGCCAAAACACTTGGACAACATTTCTGTCACTAGGAGTTGAGTGAGCAACCATTACTCAATGCCAAAACACTTAGAAATTTTTTTCTATGATTAGGCATTGAGTGAGCAACTTTCACTCACTGCCAAAACACTTAGAAAATCTTTCTGTCTCTTGGCGTTGAGTGAGTAAGCTTCACTCAATGTCATACGACTTAGAAAATATTTCAGTCATTAGGCATTGGGAGTGTTGAGTGTGTCTTTATCACTCAATGCTTTTTCCTAAGCCAATCTTTCTGTCACTTGGCATTGAGTTTGTAAGATTCACTCAACGACAAACTAGTTAACAGATATTCTTCTGTTATCTGGCGTTGAGTGAGTAAGCTACACTCAATGCATTTGGACTTAGCCAATTTTCTGTGTCTGAAAACACTGGCTCTGACATGATGAGAATGAATCAATGCTCTTTATCACATGGCAT
Source organism: Platanthera zijinensis (assembly GCA_039513925.1). Classification (NCBI taxonomy): domain Eukaryota; kingdom Viridiplantae; phylum Streptophyta; class Magnoliopsida; order Asparagales; family Orchidaceae; genus Platanthera; species Platanthera zijinensis. The sequence goes on along the minus strand of CM077095.1, from coordinate 92,952,010 downwards.
TGAGTGAGTAAACTAAACTCAATGCTTGTGGACTTAGTCAAAATAACTATACAGATTTTTTGTGGCTTTTGTTGGAACACCCTATTACTAATTTAGGTAAGGATCACTATGTGATTAGGTTTTTGTTTTGACCTTGTTGTATAGTCTGATAGGTAAAATAGAATGAGTCTTAGTGTTAGTACTTAGGTTTGAAAGGTGCCCTCAAGACCATCTATAGATCAGAATTCAAGTGCTGAGACAAAGACAATTTTTGTCGAGCTCAGGTCGACGAAATGTCGAACTCAGTTCGATGTTCTCTGAGCTCAGTTCAACGAGTCGTCGAGCTTAGTTCAACGATCGTTGAGCTCAGATCGACGTTCTGTTTCCAGCATTTTCCAAGTCGTTGAGCTCAGGTCGACGATCGTAGAGCTCAGTTCGACGATTTCTGTCTTCAGTTTAAATCCAATCTCTGAGCTCAGTTCGACGATCGTGGATCTCAGATCGACGATTTTTCTAAGAGATAAACGATTTCAGAATTCAAATTCAGGAAAGTTATGGAATTCATTCAGATTTATTTTCAGCATTTATGACAAAGGATTCTTTAGCCGTTTCAAGCAATCTGGAGCAAGTTTTAAGGAAGAATAATTGGAAATTTTACGTAGGACTTTCCCAAGAGACAGTTGTCAATTATGGAAGTCATTTATGACTGAGTAACGACCATCTAAATTAAGAATCTGATATACTCCTTAGAGAATAATTTTCAGAACAGAACAAACAAGATTTGAAAAAGATATACAAGAGAGAGAACAAAAAATTCACTCATCAAGAATTCATCTTCTGAGAATAGATTCAGTAGACAAAAGCTTACAGAATTACTGAGTCAGAATTCTTCAAGAACATAAGGAACATCATCGTGAAGGAGATCATCTGCTATTCTACTCCTTCAAGCTTCAAGTGTTCAAAAGCTTCATTATCAAGGACTCCAGCCAACACACATTTCAGCATCTGCTGAAATCATCTATTGCTGGAGATCTGAAGCAACTGAAAGCCTATCACCCTAAGCAAAGCTCATCTTCCATAACCCTTACAGATCTCAGGGGGAGCTTTGACAACATCTTCCACTTGTCTTCTCTCATATTGTTAACAGAGAAGAACAACTCAACTCATTTTCTTTTTCCTTTCTCTCCTGTAAAAGCATTTCTCAAAACTCCCTTCAAAAGTTTTGTGGCTGGTTTCTGAGACCTTGTCAAAACTCAGTGGTGGCAAGACACCTTATCAAAAAATCTAGTTTTGGTTTTTGAGCACCTTATCAAAAGCTCATTGGTGCCCAGGACACCTGATCAACTATTCCTACAGTGGATTCCTACCTAGGGTGGTAGAAAAGTGGATGTACCCAGGTTGTTGGGGAACCACTATAGCTCCTTGTGTCATCTAGTTTGTTGTGCTTTTTACTCTGCTGTGTGCTATGTGATTTCCTATTTCTTGCTTACTTAGTTTTTCTTTTTACAAGCACCTTACACATATACATAAATCAAGACTTCCACTGCTTTACAGTTTTTGAATTATAAATTATTTTAAAATACTCTATTCACCCCCCTCTAGAGTTAAGGAAGATCTTTCACTCACTTTCAATTGGTATCAGAGCCAGGTTGGTTACTCAACATCTGAATTTTCAACAGATTGGTTAAATAGGCTAGCACTTGAACCAAAAGATCTCTGAAAAGATCAACCCTCTATAGAGGATAGTTATTTCTTTTGTGTAATATATATTTATTTTTAAACAAAACTATGGCACAAAACAAAGATTATGCTAGCACCAGACCTCCAGTGTGCAACCTTTTTAAGTTTGCACTTTGGAAGGCAAGGATTAGGATTTACATGAATTTTATTGATGAGGACATCTACAATTCTATTTTGACAGTTTGTCCAAGACCCCCAGTAATTACAAGTACAAGTGCTGTTCCACCTCCTTCAGGAACAGATGCAAAAATAAAGAAATGGAAAGTTGCAAATGCAAAGGCTATGAATATCCTTGCTCAGACTATGTCTGATGAGATATTCCAAAAGGTGGCTGAATGCAGTTCAGCAAAAGAGATAGGAGACAAGTTATCTGAAATTGTCTCAGGATCTGCTGATGAAAGGAAGGACAGGAGATCCCATCTCCTAAGCCAATATGAGAACTTCAAAAAGGGAGAAACTTAATCAATGGCTGACATGTACAACAGGCTCAGCCTAATAGTCAGTGAATTAAAAACACTGGACAAGGAGATCTCTCTAACTTAACTAAATGACAAGATCCTAATGTGCTTCCCTAGCACTTGGGAGTTAAGGATCTGGCCAATCAAGGATGCCAGAAGCCTAACTGAGATTACTACTGAAGCTTTGTTGGGCAAGCTCAAGTCTTATGAGTTGCTCATCAAGAACAGAGAGGAAGAATAAAAGGTTGCTTCTCCAGCTATCAGGAAGGAGAAGACAATAGCATTCAAAGCTACAAAAGATCGCCTGAAGACAAGGTCATAGAAAATGAAGAATTGATGAGCTTGCTGGCCAAAAGATTCTATAAGATGGCCAGGAAAGATTTCAGAAAGAGATCATCTAGAGGGCATGAGAAGACAAGGTTTGACAAGTCAAATAATAAAGAAATAATCTATTTTGGATGCAGGAAACCAGGCCATATTGTGCCTGACTGTCCAAAAAATTTGAATAAGGATAAGAAGGACAGGAAAGATAGGAGAAAAGACAAGGACTCTAGGGTAAACAATTACAAAAAATCCTTCTCCAGCAAAAATAAACATACAAGGAAGGGTTTTGTAGCATAAACCATGAGTGAAACTCAATAACAATCAGATGCTTCATCAAGCTCAAGTGATGATGAAGATGATGCTGAAGAAAAGAAATTCTGCATGATGCCTATCAATGCCTCCCAACAAAAATCTGATGTAGAACAAGAGTCAGAGTCTAAATCTGAAACTCAAACTAAAGAAGACAAGGTAATAGACTCCGTTGACTTTGATTCAAAGGACTTTAGATCTGAATTTAAGGCACTTTGTTTAGACCTGTTAAAGTCTGAGAAAGAGATTATCTCTCTTAGAAATCAATTGTTTGAACATAGCACCTTAAAATCAGACAACCTCAAACTCTCTGAGGAGTTAGAATGTTGTAGGGAGGAGATAGCTTCACAGAAAAGTGAGTTATCCCGGGCAAAGAAGTTTTAAGAATCCCTTAATGGGAGAAGCATCAGACTTATGGACATCACAAGCACAGTGAACTCAAGATTCAACAGTACACTGTGCTTGGGTTCTTTGTCCACCCAACCTATAATATTAACAAACCGAATTAAATTTATTTCTGATAAATGAAAGGGTGTTGTAGGGGTAGCTAGGAAGAATCCTGATTTACCTAAGGAAAGCAAAGTTCAACAGAAAACGTCGAACAGAGCTCGACGATCGTCGAACAGAGCTTGGCGATCTAAGGTTGAATCGTCAAACACAGGTCGAAGACTTCTGAACTCTTAACTCTGGTATAGTTGATCTTCGAATGGAGCTCGACGATCTGACCAAAGATTGTTGAATGCAGCTCGACGATCGTCGAACGGATCTCAAAGCTTTGAACATTCTTTTAGAGGTAAATCTAAAATCAATCCTAGAAGTCCCTCATCCCAAAGCTTCAACCCTTATACTGAATGGATAGTGCCTCCTAGGAGATACCATCCTGAAGGATATAAGAGTCAACCAAGATGTCTTTTATTTCTGAGTTTAAAGGTTATAAACCTAGACCCAAGGTAAACTGGGTCAAAAACATATAAATTGTTTATGTGCAGGTGAAGACCTATCCAGCAATGAACCAACAATGGTATCTAGATAGTGGGTACTCAAATCACATGACAGGGAGCAAGGAGAATCTAACATCCTTCAGAACCAAACTTGGACCCAAAGTAATATTTGGAGACTCAAACTTTGGTCAAACAAAAGGATATGGTGCTGTTCAGATTGGCTCAGTCACATTCAAGAAGGTGGCTTATGTGGAAGGACTGAAGCACAACCTAATCAGCATCAATCAACTCTGTGATGAAGGCTATCAAGTGATATTCAACAAATCCTTATGCAAGATCAAGTCAGAGGATAACACAATAGTGTTAACAGGTAAAAGGAAAGGTAACATTTATCTTATAGATTTCCTTTCAACCAATATAGATATCTATTTATTTAATTCAGTTTGCAAACCAAATGATCTTTGGCATAAAAGACTAGGGCATATAAACCATTGAACCATTGCTAGGCTATCCAAGGACAACCTTGTTAGAGACTACCTTCTGGCCCCTACAAGAAGGAAGGACTTTGTAGGGCTTGTCAATTAGGCAAGCAAACTAAAAATAGTTTTAAGTCACTTAATAAGAGTGATTCACCTAGGATCTTGTATCTGTTACACATGGATCTTTTTGGACCCATTACAGTACAAAGCTTAGGAGGGAAATCTTACACATTAGTGATTGTAGATGACTTCTCTAGATTCACATGGTTTTTCTTCCTGAGGAAGAAGTCTGATAACTTTAAGTGTTTGACAGATTTTCTCAAATGCATACAGATTGAGTTCAATACTCACATTGCCCTGATCAGAAGTGATCATGGGACAGAGTTTGATTCTCTTCTTGTGCAAGAGTTCTGTCAGAGTGAAGGGATCAAACATACTTTCTCAGCTCCTAGAACTCCTCAACAAAATGGGGTAGCTGAAAGAAAAAAAGAACCCTAATTGAATATGCTACTAAATTGTTGACAAATGCTCAGCTCCCTCTATCTTTTTGGCAGAGGCAGTGAACACCTCCAACTATGTGTTGAACAGAAGTTTGATACATAAACTAAAGGGCAAGACTCCCTATGAATTGCTCAAAGGGAAGAAACATAAAGTAGACTATTTCAAAATTTTTGGTTGCATTTGTTATATTCACAATAATGACAAGAAGTACTTAGCAAAATTCCAAGCTAAAGCTGATGAAGGAGTGTTTCTGGGATATTCCATGATCAGTAAAGCTTATAGGGTTTATAATAAAACTTATCTTAAAATTGAAAAATCTGTTCATATATCTTTTGATGAGACTAACATGTTTTACTAGGAGAAGAATACTTCTACCATAGAACTCTTGCAGGTAAACTCTCTTTCAGAAAATTTGGATAGGTTGTATATTGTAGAGAAGGATTCAACACATTCACCTACCCAACATAGAGAAGAAATCTATGAAGATGAAGAGGATACTCAACATCTTGGTGTTCAACATCTTGGAGAAAACCATCTTGAAGAGCCAGTTGTTGTTCCAAAAGAGGAAACAACAATACAGGTTGGTGAACAATCAACACCCCCTGTTGATTTAGTAACAACAAGAGATCATCATATCTCCCAAGTGATTGGAGACATCTCAGCTAGTGTGCAAACCAGAAATCAGGTCAAGTAGAACCTGATGCACACCTTCTTTCTCTCTTAAGTTGAGCCTCAATCCATTCAAGATGCAGAATAAGATCCACACTGGATCATTGCTATGCAAGAGGTACTACATCAATTTGAGAGATACAAAGTTTGGGATCTAGTACCAAGGCCTAAGGATCACTCAATTGTTTGAATAAAGTGGGTGATAAGAAACAAGTTTGATGATCAAGGAGTTATTGTAAGGAACAAGGCAAGGCTTGTTGCTCAAGGTTATTCTCAAGAAGAAGGAATAGACTATGACCAGACATTTGCACCAGTTGCAAGGTTAGAGGCCATAAGAATATTCCTAGCTTATACAGCTCACAAAGGATTCAAGGTCTACCAAATGGATGTGAAGAGTGCATTTCTCAATGGAGACATCAAAGAAGAAGTCTATGTTAGACAACCCCCAGGTTTTATCTCTTCAACTTATTCTGACCATATTTTCAAATTGCATAAAGCATTATATGGTCTCAAGCAAGCTCCTAGAGCATGGTATGAGACCCTAGCATGCTTTCTTCTAAAAAATGATTTTATAAGGGGTAGTGTAGACCAAACTCTTTTTATTAGAACCCATAAGTCCCATACCCTACTAGTATAAATATATGTAGATGATATCATATTTGGGTCTACTGATTCAAATTTGTGCAAAAGTTTTTCTAATCTGATGCATTCTAAATTTTAAATGAGTAGCATAGGTGAGCTTTCCTTCTTTCTAGGATTTTAAGTCAAATAACAAGCTGAAGGCATATTTATTTCTCAAACAAAGTATCCAAAAGAACTGGTTAATAAATTTGGTATGTCTGAAGCATCTTGTATGAAAACACCTATGCCTACCAATGCTACATTAGATGCTGATGAACATGGAAAATATGTTGATCAGACAACATATAGAGAAATGATTAGCTCTCTATTGCACCTTACAGCCAGTAGACCTGATATAATGTTTGCTATATGTATATGTGCTAGGTTCCAAGAAAGCACTAGAGAGTCACACCTAACATTAGTTAAGAGGATTATTAGGTATGTAAAAAGTTGTCCAAATCTAGGTCTCTGGTATCCAAAAGACTCAGGATTTGAATTAACTGGATTTTCAGATGCTGATTATGCTGGATGTAAAGTAGACAGGAAAAGCACCAGTGGAACTTGCCAGTTCCTTGGTGACAGACATGTCTCCTGGTTCTGTGAGAAATAAACATCTGTGCCCACTTCAACTGCTGAAGCTGAATATATGGCAGTAGGCAGTTGTTGCTCACAAATTTTGTGGATTATAAACCAGCTCATAGACTATGGCTACAACTTAGAAGGGTCAAAAATATTTTGTGATAACACCAGTGCTATTTCTATAGCACAAAATCCAGTCCTCCATAGTAGGACAAAACATATAGAGATTAGGCATCACTTTCTAAGGGATAATGTTGAGAAAAATAAAATTGAACTTCAGTATATCCTAACTGATTTGCAAAGGGAAGATATTTTCACCAAACCTTTGGATGAAAAGAAACTTACCTTCTTCCTAAATCAGTTAGGAATGTTAGATGGAGGAAGTATAAAATAAATCCCAAGATTTCAAAACTCTAAAAACAGACCAAGACTAGGCTAAAAACTTGTTTTTTTTATAGTGTCTGCAGGATGCTTCTAGTCTCTGAACTGCGCTCGACGTTTTTCCCAAAAAGCGTCAAACCGAGATCGACGATTCCCAAAATCGTCGACCGGAGTTCAGCGCCGTTTGATAGCGCTAGGCTATTTTATTTATGGTAAGCGATCGTCGATCGTAGATCGACGCTCTCTAATATCATCGAACGGAGATCGACGTTATTGAAGACTCTTCATATTCCTTTAGAAGCCCAGATCGTCGAACGGAGTTCAACGATCTTTCCTTTCCGGCGTCGAACCCTAATATAAAATCATTCTTTCAGTCGTCTTTCTTCTTTTGTACTTTCATACTCTCTGCAAACTTTTTCTTTCCCTCCAAACTTCTCTACACTTGGTCGTGTTTGTTCATCTTTGCAGGTATACAATGGCAGTTTCCGTTGCTGCCCTATCAAAAATGAAATTCAACACAGGCTTTGATATCGACATGGACTCCTTTGGGGCAGTGACCAAGTTTTCAAAGATATTCTGGACTTATTCAGAGAACAGCAGTTAGTGCAGTTAATGACCACAAGGATGAAGATTGGTGCTGATGAAATTAAAGAATGGCTATATATAGCGCACAATCTGGATCAGAATATATTGGTTGGTACTATAGCCGGGACTCAGGTACCCCTATCACCTGCTCTACTGACGGAAGTCTTTCAATTGAGTTCTGGAAATGATTCTATTGAGTTATCTGGAGAGGAGTTTGTAACTATGTTAGATAGAATGGGACATTCTACGGCTAACCCTTACAAATAGCTGAAAAAGAATTTATCAATTGAGTACAGATTCCTTGCTGATGTTGTGGGGAAAGTGCTATTGGCAAAGCACTCAGCATATGATACCATTTCTAGGTATCAGTTCTGCTTGATGGGAGCTATTGTGGATAAGAAACATTTGAACTGGGGAGAGATCTTCATTGACTTGATTAAGAAGAAGGTGAACAAAAGTCTGGTAAACTTTGAGAGGATAATAGGGTTATTCCTGCACTCCAGGTGCTATGAACTGCTGGTATCAAGTGGGTTGCACATCAATGCATCAAATACGCTGACCTGTGCCCTGTTTGGGAAATGGGACAGGCACATAGTCAAGCCAACCAGGACTACTAATGCCTAAGGCACAAGGACTGTTGCAGTCTCTTCCCCTCAGGCCCCTGCCCTCATTGAAGAATTTCCTACCTCCTCCTTTTCTAAACCTTCTCCAGTTCTTCCCTCAATGATTCCCTCATCCACTATAACCATCTCTACCTCCATCTCCACCTCAACATTCTCCACATCAATCTCCTCCCCCATCACCATTTCATCCCCTCTGTCCACTCCCTCACCTCCTCCAGCCACTACAGTAGAACAATTCCACCCTCTACACTATTATCCACCCCTTGATCTTCCCTCCTTCAACCTTGGAAGATTCCTTCATGGATGATTCCCCCTCCTCACCTACTGAGCTTCCCTCCACTTCCTTATACCAACAACTCCTCAATGATATTCTCACCCAACCATCCTTCACCCCATCCATCTCCACACCCATAACCTCTATCTCCACCATCCCCATATCTCAACCAACCATCCTACCATCCCCATCGACACCTCCTGTAGCCAATCCATCACCAGCCACAGTCATTTTTTCCTCCACCTCTACTCAAGTTCCACTTGAGCAAGTGGATCTCTAAGCACTGGCAGATAAGCTCTATGGGATGCTGGCTCCCAAGCTAGTAGCCCTGCTAGAGACCTCCATGGCTCCACTCTTGCAGTCCATAAAGGGGTTTTTTGACAGGCTCTCCTCTCTCTCTACTCCACAGGCAATCCCTTCGATGGGGTGCCTTGATCCAATTTTCACTGAATCAAGGCAGGGGGAGATGCCCTATGAAGTTGTGGTAGTGCCTGCTTTTTCAGAGGATTTGCTGTCAGAAATTGCTGCTGATTCTTCAGTTCCAGCCCCAGTACTAGTACTAGCAGTTGACCTCAGGTCACTATTATCTGATTTTGACTTTCTTCACTTAAGCTGCTTACCAGCTCAGGGAGTTGAAGACTTTACTAAGGCCATTGTGCTGTTGCTTTCTGTGATCCTAGCCTAATTGCTTCTTATATCAGTTCTCTTAAGGCTGAGGAAGTAATTGTTTCTGGTTGTGCTGCTACTGCTGTTGAAGTGGTTGAACCTGCTGTTTTTGAGATTCCTGTTGCTCCAATAGTCTTTATTGCTGCTGCTCCTATTTTGTCTATTGAGAAATTGAAACAACAAGAGGAGTATATCAAAAGTATTGATGATTTATATAACAGACCCCAGAGCTCAGACAGTGACCAGCTCCATACTGACTCTGATGACACTTCTGGAACTATTGCAAAGAAAAGGAAAGCCAGAAATAAGGCTATGATGAGAGTACCTCCTGCAAAAGCCAAAGACAACAATGATATACCCTATTATATTCTTCATGACTGCAAAATCACTGAACCTTGGATGTAGTACTCTAAGAACCAGCTTAAGGCCATGATGAAAAAGAAAAAGCTTGACAAGTATGAAAAGGGGTAATCCCAATTCCATCCTCCTCCTCCTCCAGATGCTAGTACTGGTGGAGGATCTACTTCTCAAACTGAATCTGCTACAATGCATAGCTCCTCTCAATCCTCACAAAGATATCAACCAAGAGGACATTATCAAAGAGGTTATCAGTCTAGAAGACGCCAGCATAGAGGAAGTAAGAGGAATTACACAACTTACTCCAGACAAAATCCTTACCAAAGGGAAGGACAAGGCCCTACTAATTCTACATCAGGTCCTTTCCCTTACAAGCTTAGAGATACAGTTGTCACAAGGGCTCCTCCTACCAATTCAGAGTCAATCAACAGATATGAACCCCCAGTTCCATTTGAGGACCCAGAGAACAATTCTTTATCATGGATAGCTAGAATGAAAGAACTTGCTGCATTAGATCAGATTAAGAAGGCTAAAGAGCAAGGCAGTGATACTTCCAACATAACAACCTTGTTAGAACATAGAAAGAAAGAATTAGAGAGATATGCTTCAAGGAAATTCTTTGATCTAGAAGACTATATGAAGCTGCATCCTGAGGCTGTAGTTCCAAGGCCAAGATCTAAAACCTCCTTAGGTGCAGAAGATGATAGAAGATCCAAGAAGGAAGCCCTAAATCCCAACAGAGAAATTCTTTTCAAAAAGGCAATGAGTTACTTGTGTAAGCTGATACTCATATTTATTTTCTGACTGAATCTGTGATTCTTGATGTTTTTCTGCAATGCTCAACATATGTTATCAGCATTGTTGTTTCTGTTTTTTTTCTGTTTATATCTTATGTATGTTTGTTATTTCACATTATGTCGTGTAAATAGTAATCCTAACCCAAATAGGGGGAGATTGTTGGAACACCCTATTACTAATTTAGGTAAGGATCACTATGTGATTAGGTTTTTGTTTTGACCTTGTTGTATAGTCTGAGAGGTCAAATAGAATGAGTCATAGGGTTAGTACTTAGGTTTGAAAGCTGCACTCAAGACCTTCTATAGATCAGAATTCAAGTGTTGAGACAAAGACAATTTTCGTCGAGCTCAAGTCGACGAAACGTCGAACTCAGTTCGACGTTCTCTGAGCTCAGTTCAACTAATTGTCGAGCTCAGTTCGACGATCATTGAGCTAAGATCGACGTTCTGTTTCCAGGTGTTTTTCAAGTCGCTGAGCTCAGTTTGACGATCGTAGAGCTCAGTTCAACGATTTCTGTCTTCAGTTTAAATCCAATCTATGAGCTCAGTTCGACGATCGTGGAGCTCAGATCGACGATTTTTCTAAGAGATCGACGATTTCAGAATTCAAATTCAGGATAGTTATGGAATTCATTCAGATTTATTTTTAGCATTTATGACAAAGGATTCTGTAGCCGTTTCAAGCAATCTGGAGCAAGTTTCAAGGAAGAATAATTGGAATGTTACTTAGGACTTTCCCAGAGACAGTTTTCAATTATGGAAGTCATTTATGACCGAGTAACGACCATCTAAAGTCAGAATCTGATATACTCCTTAGCAAATAATTTTCAGAACAAAACTGACAAGATTTGAAAAAGATATACAGAAGAGAGAACAAAAAATTCACTCATCAAGAATTCATCTTCTGAGAATAGATTCAGTAGACAAAAGCTTACAGAATTACTGATTCAAAATTCTTCAAGAACACAAGGAACATCATCATGAAGGAGATCATGTGCTGTTTTACTCCTTCAAGCTTTAAGGGTTCAAAAGCTTCATTTTCAAGGACTCAAGATAACACACATTTCAGCATCTGCTGAAATCATTTATTGCTTGAGATCTGAAGCAACTGAAGGCCTATCACCCTAAGCAAAGCTCATCTTCCTGAACCCTTACAGATCTCAGGGGGAGCTTTGACAACATCTTCCACTTATCTTCTCTCAGATTGTTAACAGAGAAGAACACTTTACTCAACTCCGGATTAACTTAGCAATACTCAATGAATTTGATATTATGGAGTTGAGTGAGTGGACTTCACTCAACTCATGTGGACTTAACCACATTTTTTCCTGATTCATCTTAGGCTTTGCCTGGTCTCACAGCTTTTAGTATTATGGCGTTGATTAAGTACACTTCACTCAATGCATGTGGACTTAGCCACATTTTCTGCTGTTTCTTATTAGGCCTAGACTAACCTAGTTATACTCAATGATTTTGCTTACCTGGTGTTGAGTGAATAGACTTCAATCAATGCCTGTGGAATTAGGAAAATTCCTGCATGTCCACCAGCTTGCATGGTGTCCACCTGTATGTATACACTCAAACATAGATCAAATACAACTAGTGAAAGTGTCTAGTGTCAGCCTAATCCTCCTATAGAGGGGAGAATAAGTGCGGTGACGTCTTTTGCAGAATTTACAGTGGTTCCCCAACCTTTCTTACGTCCACTCTCCCCTTCGCCTATCTACCATATGGGGACGACTCGACAACTCCTCCAAAATGAGATTGAAATCCAATCTCTCAACTCGGAGCCACGCTCCTACAACTCTGAAGGAACCCTTCCTACAACAAGGAGTCGACACTCCACCAAAATGGGTTGCACCCAACCCTTACAACTAGGAATAAAATTCCTTGCAAAAATTGAATGTAAATAAGAAATACAAACAATGCAATTTGGAGAACCCAAGGTCCTTCTTCGTTTGTTGAGAGCTTGCACGAAAATGACGAAGAATCTACACTTGGTTTTTCTCTATTGGATCGGATCTTGACTTGATCGGTGGCGGCAAGCGAGTGCGGCGGCAATGCGTTGTTGGTCTGAACTTCTTGACGAAGCAAGCTAGGTCACCAATTGATCTCAATTGGATCAAGCGTCTCTACCGATTCAGAATGGAGAACAAGCCTCGGTCGACGAATTAGAAGACAAAGGATCTTAAGAGAGAAGCGAGGGACTAACGACTTGCCTCGGTTCTGCCTTCGAGCGATCGGCGGAAAGCTGCGATCTGCGTGCGATAGGCGACCTACCGGATTAAATCGACTACGTGACATTAGGGTTTTTAATTTTTTCCCGTGTCACTCTCTCATTGATTTCGAAAATCACTTAGGTAGTTATACCTAGTAAGCCCAAACACAGCCATTGGCAGACCCACCAAGGAAAGAACAGAACTTCGGTTCATACTGTGCATGGCGACCCGGCATGGATCAGAAAACTGCGGAAATTTGCCCAAGGCAAAGTCGGCGGGAATCGTTGGTGATTCCCGTCGACATCGGCGTGAATCGGCAGTGATTTCCATCGATTTTGCCTTGGCAAAATTCTGGCCGGCTGGAAGATGTCGGCTAGAATCGCTAATCATTCCCATTGATGTCGGCGGGAATTACCAACGATTCCCGTCGATGTCGATGGGTATGACTCACGATTCCCGTCGACTTATACTTACAAGAATTTTCCTCCTTTTTCTTCCTTCTTACTTTCCTTTGAGAGCTTAGTCTTTGACTGTTCCTTTCCCCTTCTTCTGCTCTTTGTCTTCCTTGAGCCTGTACTTGAGAATAAATACACCAAATAGAGAGAGCACACGTGAATCAACGCATTGACCTATACAACGAGGGATTACGTTGCATAGGCCCGTGATTATTGACCCACTGTACCCTGACATTGGTGTGTACTTGGCATAAAATAGCTGCAAGCACAACTTGAAATGGAATATCAAATACATCACGAATCCATCTTTGCTTGACTGGACTCTTCTTCAAATAAGGTTCATTGTGGATGCAATACCCAAAACCTAGTCTTTATGTCATTGAATTGTTTGACTTCTTACAAATCTGGTCTATGCGGATCAATAGACCCTTATTCAAATTGTTCACATTTCTTAGTTAATGATACACACAACATATGCAACAATAAAAAGAATTATTATAACAGAACAAATCTTTGAAGGTTACCATATTTCTTGCTTGTTTGGTGAGCAACACCTACTCCCCCTATTTTGTTACAAGTTGTGTGATACCACTTGAATGTTGTATGGGAGTATTTCTTTCTCCCCCTGAATCTGATACCACTTGATCAGAGCAGCATTTCTTTCTCCCACTGCATTTGATACCACTTGATTAGAGTAACATTTCTTTCTTCCCCTGACTTTGATACCACTTGATCAATCTCTGATACCACACTTGATGATGCTACACTTGATTGATCTTGAGGCCATTTGATGTGTCACATCTTTCTCTCCCCCTTTTGACTTCTGAAGAATAGTCAGGGAGGAGCTGGCTTGTTTTGATGTGCTTCTCCCCTTATCTGATTGCAATTGATACCCTTGGTTCAAATACTAGATACCACTTTATATTAGGCTGATTCTTCTCTTGCAGTTGCTGGGCTTGATCCCCCTCTTTAGGAGCCACTTTTGCCATCAATTTACTGATGGTCACTTTAATCTTCTTTCCAATTAAGGTCTTCATCTCCTGCAAGAAAAACATATCCTTCACAAAAACTAAATCTATTGGGAGTGACTTAAGCTAGACTATGTTCAACATACCCAACTCAAATTTGAAGTTGTTGAACTTTGCTTCATCTAATGGCTTAGTGAAGATGTTAGCAACTTGCTTGTTTGTGGGGGACAAACTCAAGACTGATATCTTCCTTTTCTACATGCTCCCTAATAAAATGATATCTAATTTAAATATTATTAGTCCTGCTATGTGATACATGATTCCTAGCAATGAAAATAACACTAATAGAATCACAATAAAGTGGGGGTTCTACTTACTTTAAGGTCATAATCAACGAGCTGATGCTGAATCAACTACAACTGAGCAGAGTAGCTACTTGCTGAAATGTACTCTAACTCTACAATTGATATAATAACACTTATTTGATTCTTGCTGCTCAAAGACACCAGTCTTTATTCCAAGAACTGACAGGTTCCTGTAGCGCTTTTCATGTCCTTTTTGCATCATGGAAAATCTATATCTTAATACCCTATTAGTTCAAAATCATTATTTCTAGGGTACCATAGGCAAAGATCAGGTGTACCATTAAGATATCTCAAGATCTTCTTTACAAATAGTAGTGAGATTCTTTAGGGCAGGCCTAATACCTAGCAAAGACACATATAACATACATGATGTCAGGCCTACTTATTGTGAGATATAGGAGGGAGCCAATTATCCCTCTATACAAAGTTTCATCAACAGGTTTCCCTTTTTCATCTTTGTTTAAAGACATACTTGTCCCCAAGAGAGTTTTCCTGGTAAAGGCATTCTCCATTCCATATTTCTTAGTCAACTCCTTGGTGAACTTGGACTGGGATATGGACAAGCCATAATATGTCTGTCTAACTTGGATACCTAAGAAGAACTTGAACTCACCCATACTACTCATCTCAAACTTCTCTTGCATAAGTTTTGCAAACTTCCTGCAAAGGTTGTCATCTATTGATCCAATGATAATGTCATCAACACATATCTGGACTAGGATGATCTTTCCCTTAAATTCCCTTAGGAATAGGGTCTTGTCAATTTTCCCCCTTGAGGATTTGTTCTCAATGAGAAAACTGGACAATGTTTCATACAATGTTGTAGGGGCTTGCTTCAACTCATATAGATCTTTCCTAAGCCTATAAACAAAATTGGGTGAGTAAGGGTCAAAAAAACATGGTGGCTGATCCACATATACTTCCTCTTTTAAGTCTCCATTCAGGAAGGCTAACTTCACATCCATCTGGTAGACTTTGAATCCTTGATAAGCAGCAAATATAAGAAAGAGTCTTATTGTTTCCAATCTGGCTACTGGGGCAAATGTCTGATCAAAATCTATCCCATCTTCTTGTCTATATCCTTTATCCACCAGTCTAGGCTTATTCTTGATAATAATGCCATTCTCATCTAACTTGTTCCTGTAGATCCATTTAGTTCCTATGACATTATATCCCTTAGGTCTAGGAACCAACTTCCAGACTCTATATCTCTTGAACTGGATCAGTTCTTCCTTCATTGCTCCAATCTAGAATTGGTCTTTGATCGCCACTTCAAACTTCTTGGGCTCTACTTGTGATAGGAAACTTGAGTAGAGTGTTGTGTTTATACTCCTACTTTTGGTCAATACACCTTGGGTTACCTCACCAATGATTTGGTTTGCTAGATGATCCCTTAGAAGCCATATAGCTGGAGACAATCTAACTCCAGCTAGCTATTCTTCATTTTCTTCAGCTGGTTATTCTTCATCCTCAACTTATGAGTCTTGAGCTCCTTCTAGACATCACACATCTTTTCTCTTATCTTTGATTGCTGGAGCATCTTCCTTGATGGTAAGCTTGTCTATCACCTGTTCTATGCCTCAATAACGAGAAGAGGAGCTAGATAGCTCATATTTAATCTTATTTGATTCGTAAAAGGCAATATGAACTGACTCTTCTACAACTTGACTTGTCAAGTTGTAGATCCTATTTGACCTACTGTTGTTGTTATACCCAACAAAGATCCCTTCTTTGGACTTGGCAGCAAACTTTGTCACATAGGACTTTCCATTGTTTAGAAAATAGAACTTGCTACCAAAAATCCTGAAGTAGGATAAGTTTGGTGATATAAGCCCTATTAAGGACATGATATGCAGTGTTTACTACCTCAGCCCAGAAATATTCTGGGAGAGATATGTTACATAACAAGGTCCTACCTGCCTCTATGAGGGTTCTATTTATCCTCTCAACAATTCAATTTTGCTGGTGTGTTCTAGGAGAGGAGAATTCTTAGTGAATCCCTTATTCTTCACAAAACCTTGTCATGCTTGCAGATTGAAATTCAGACCCATGGTAACTTTTGATTTTGACTGCAGTACTATCTAGTTCATTATATATCTGCTTGACAAAAGTCTTGATTAGTTCAAAGGTTTCATCCTTTTTCTTAAGAAAGAACACCAAATCAAACCTATTAAATTCATCATCAACAACAAGGGTTTAGACTTTCCTACCTAGACTTTGAACTGGCATAAGACGAAACAAGTCCATATGCAGGAGGTATAGACACCTCACTGAGTCTTTGATCCCAATGCTCTTGAAGGAGGTATTTGTCTGTTTGCCCGTTTGGCATCTAGAGCAGATACCCTCCTTAGTGCATTTTACTTGGGGCCATTGATAATACGTTTTGTAGTCCTAACTATTATCGTATTTTTCTAGTTTATAATGTACAAATCTTGTATGTTAAGCTTTATTTTTATCTTTGTTATGTTAATTTTATTTCCCCTAACTTTTTCCTCTCTTTGTGCAGCTTTTCTGAAAATTAGTCAAAATTGACCTGACACGCCCCCCTATCACGCCCTCCCCGGGCGTAACCTAGGGTGTGTCACCTTTTCCAGAGGAATCCAAAAGCCAGAGGAAAACACTAGGGAAAATTGTTGTCAAGCCCCCTAACACGCCTTCCCCGGGCGTGATACGGGGCGTGTCGCCCTCTGCCCGAAACCTGCCGCCGCATTAAATGCCATTTCGACTCAGAAGGCTAACAGTACTATCACGCCCCCCGTCATGGCCGTGACCGAGGGTGTGACCCCTCTTTTTTCGATGACTGACTGATTTTTGCCCAATGATTTCGACGCGACGTGCTTTTCACGCCCCCCCCCCCCCCTACACGAGCGTGACCTTAGGCGTGTCCACTTACGTACAGAAGCAATCATCCTTCCGGCCAGAATTCAGAGCCCGAGGTCAACCTCGTACCTATCACCCCCCCTAACACGCCCCCCTAGGGCGTGTCGAAGGGAGTGACCAACCCGTTAACTTTTCGTATAAATTCAAACCCCCCCCCTTACATTTCAGCAAGCTTAGGTTGAGAGGGGGAGGTGCTGCCCCTTTGTTTCTTGTATTTTTTCTATTGTTCTTCCCTCCCTCTTTCTTTTGTATTTATTAATTTTATTAACCCTAGCTTAGTGCTTTTGTTGTAATAGCTTTTGTTGTAATCTTTTCTCTTGCACTAGTTGCTTAATGTAGGGCAAGAATAGGTTTTCAATTTTATGCAATTATAGTTTCCTTTTTCACGTGTAGCTCTCTCTCTTTATTAATATAAGTGCTCTGTATTACATTATGTTCTTAATGCTTTACTACTCATCCCCCTCCTCCACTGCATTATGATTAACTAATCCTCCTTGTACTCAATCTTGATGATCCGAGGTTCGTGCGATTAAGTTATGATGTTTTAATTTACCTTTTCTATTTAGGTTTTAGGCCTTGAATTACTCTTGATTTTTCATGGGCTGGAGGTATATTATAGATATATACTCTCCAAATTTGCTTTCATTCTGGGCTAGCCGAGAGGCTGATAGAATGAAGTGAGCATTCACGAGTAAAGAGAGTTGTACGCACCCATCGAGAGAGCCAGACGTCCAAATCTCCCTATTGGAGTAAAATCCAATAGTCGGGTTCACCGCATAAAGCGAGCTTTAGGCCTCCGATTTAGATGAGAGTCGGTCGGACCTTCCTAAACTCAGTTGGGGACGACTTCGAGAGAAGAGTGTTCAATCTTTAGGAACCTCCACGGTCAAGGACCTTTACCCTATTAAGTTTAGGTTTTTATCGCATTTCTTAGTCGACTTTAGCCGAGGTGATTCTTGGTCGAGTGCATTTCCATTGCATATTTTCAGCCCTTCATCGTAATCGCTTCTTATAGGCCTTTAATTAATTGCAGTAGTTCTCTTTCTAGGATAATTTTATTTCCTTAATTTCAATTAGTTTCTCAAACCCTAGTTTTTCCTTCAATAAAATAATAGCCTTCGTGTGAGTAAGTGTACTCAACAGTTCCAGGATTTCAATACGACAATTATGTCCCCGAGCTACAGTTTGATAGGTATACTTGCCTCATTGGATTGCTAGTTCGGTTACTTTTATTTTCTTTGAAGCTTAGCGAGCATCAAGTTTTTGGCGTCGTTGCCGGGGAGCAACTTTCGTTGATATATTGAAAACACGAACCTATTAATTTTATCTCTTCTTTTTTTCATCCTCCTTAAAATTTATGAAAATCAAAATTTTTTTTTTATTACCGCTCTTAATGGTAACCAACTTCACAATTTTTCTACGCCACCTAATTCTCTCAGAAAGGCCAAAGCGGCTTTAAGTGCCGATATCTTGTCTAGTACCTTGTGAACCCTACACCAGGTAGTCCTTGGGAAGTTCGGGAGTTAATCTATTAAAAAAATCTATTTCAAAAAAATTAATCTAGTTTTTCTTTCTAGCTTTTTTTTATGTCTCTTCCTTTCTCTTCTATTCTTTTAGTGCATGACCCGAGGGAATCCGTCGGATATTTTGGACTTGGACCACAAAATTGAGCGTACTCTTCGGAGAAAAAGGAGATTTCAAGGTCCTACTTCCCAAATACTGATTGAGGATTCTGAGTCATCTTCTACTTTAAGAATAGCAGAGCCCCCAGTGGAGGAAGCCGTGCAAAGACCTATGTCTTATTATGCACGACCGAATCTAGAGGGAACAGAATCTAGCATAGTTCTCCCTGCTATAGCAAATAATAACTTCGAAATAAAGCCTAGAATAATTCAAATGGTGCAAAAGTATGTGAATTTTGACGGACTTCAAGATGAAGATCCGAACACACATATAGCAAGCTTTCTTGAAATTTGTGACACCTTGAAGATAAATTGTGTAACAAATGATGCAATCAGGCTAAGACTCTTTCCATTCTCTTTAAGAACTAAAGCTAAGCAAAGGCTGAACACTCTACCTAAGAATAGCATAACCACCTGGAATGAATTAACAGAAAAATTTTTGGCGATGTATTTTCCGCCAGCTAAAACTGCAAAACTTAGGAACGACATCTCTGCCTTTGGACAAATAGACTCTGAAACCTTAAATGAAACTTGGGAAAGATTTAAAGAATTATTAAGATGATGATCACATCACGCGCTGCCTGTATGATTACAAGTGCAGACATTCTATAACGGGCTAAATCAAAGCACAAAGCAAATGATAGACGTAGCTTCTAGCGATACTTTAAATCATAAGACCCCGGAAGCATCTCTTGAGCTTTTTGAGGACATGGCCATGAACACATATCAGTGTAATGTGCCTAGGCCCCGCCCAAACAATCCTGCAGGTATCTTTTAAGTGGATAACGTCTCCCAGCTCCCTCTACAAGTTGAAAAATTAAGCAAAAAGATAACGAAGATGACTGCTGCCTCCGCCATTCAGGTATGGGAATTCTCAACTCCTACCCCAGAACAATTAGATTTTGTTAACATTATGCCTAGAATGCTTTTAATAATTTTTCTACTACGAATTTTCATCCTCCTGGTTTTAATTTTCTGAATAGTTATAATCCTGCTTTAAGAAATCACTCGAATTTTTTGTGGAGTAATCCATCGAACGCGATGCGCCCACCACCACAAAATGATTTTTCTCCACCACCACCATCACCTCTTTAAGATTATCCAAAACCTCCAATCTTGGACGTGTTACTTTCCGAATATATCGCCACAAATGACGCCACGATAAGAACCTTAAATGGAAGCGTTAAAAGTCTTGAAAATCAAGTAGGACAGCTCTCTAAAATTATTTCTGAGCGACCCGCAGGGTCTCTTCCTTTCATTACCGAGCCCAACCTGAGAGAGAAAGTGAAAGCTATAACTCTTCATAGTGGGAAGCAAGTTCTCGGTATGGTTAGTGAAGAGCCCGAGCCAAGCTCTGCCCCCGCTTTAAAAAATCAAAGCTCCGCCCCCGTTTTCAAAATTACACCCTCTGCTGAAGAAGTTATTACACCCATTTTAGAAAATGATCTCACTCCACCACCCATATTTAAAAATAATCCAAATCCGTCTTACCCTTCCAAACTTAATAAACAACGTCAGGACAATCAATACTCCCGTTTCTTAGAGATGTTTAAGCAAATCCACATAAATCTACCCTTCCATGAAGCGATTTCCCAGATGCTGAAGTACGCAAGGTACCTTAAGTGCCTCCTGACCAATAAGAAGAAGTGATAGAACCTTTCACACGTTACGTTAAACGTCGAGTGCTCTATAGTTTTGACAAATGGATTACCAAAGAAAATCAGTGACCCGGGTAGTTTTTCTATTTCGTGTGTCTTTGGTAATCTTTTTGTCAAGAACGCATTAGCCTACTTAGGTGCAAGTATTAACCCTTATTCCCCTCTCGTTGTTAAAAAGTTAGGAATTGGTAGCCTCAACCCTACAAGCATGAGCATCCAGCTCGCCGACAGATCCGTTAAGTACCCATTAAGAATAGTGTACGATGTTCTAGTAAAAGTCGACAAGTTCATCCTCTCGGTGGACTTTGTCATTTTGGACGTCGAAGAAGACGTCAAGGTTCCCCTGATCCTTGGCAGACCCTTCCTTGCCACCTCCTGAGCTATCATTGACGTAAGCAATGGTAAGCTCTTCCTTCGAGTAGATGACAACAAAGTCACTTTCTCTATCACACCTTCGATGAAAAACACCTTAACAAATGATGACTCCTGATTTTTCGTAGATGCCGTGAGTGATGAATCCTCCTATTGCCTCTCTAATTCTGAAAAAGAATTTTCTTCTTTTTGTTCCTCCTCTTCTCTTCCAACTAAATCGCTACACCTAAGTGAAGAAAGTGTAGAATCCTCTTATCTCTTATCTGATTTTAAAAAAGAATTTTCTGATTTTTGTTTCTCTTCTACTCTTCAAACTGATTCGTTGCAAGAAGTCGCCTTGGCCACCAGCTCCACCCCTTTTAATTTTCCGTCGAAAATAATCTACGAAGATATAGTATTTGAAAAAGAAAGAATTTCTCAAACCACTTATGAAGAACCCCCTACCCTAGAACTTAAAGAGCTTCCAGAACATCTGAAGTATGCCTTCTTAGAAAAGAACTCCAAGCTGCCAATTATAGTTTCGGCCTACCTCACGGATATCCAAAATGAAAAACTTCTTTTAGTTCTATGTAAACATTGTCGAGCTATTGCTTGGCAGATTTCCAATATCAAGGGCATAAGCCCATCTTTCTGCACTCATAAAATTTTAATGGAAGATAATTCGGGTAACTCCATTCAACATCAGCGTCGTATAAACCCGAACATGAAAGAAGTAGTTAAGGGCGAGGTTATGATATTATTATACGCATGAATTATCTACCCTATATCAGATAGTAAGTGGGTTAGCCCTGTTCTGGTAGTACCAAAGAAGGGAGGGATAACGGTAGTTAGTAACAAAAATAATGAATTAATCCCGACACGGACAGTGATGGGTTGGCGTATGTGTATAGATTATATAAAGCTGAATGACGCCACCCACAAGGAGCACTTTCCTTTGCCATTTATCGACCAGATTTTCGAACGATTATCCGGCCATAGCTTTTATTGTTTTCTCGATGGCCTCTCGGGGTATTTTCAAATCCCCATCTCTCCCGAGGACCAAGAGAAAACTACGTTTACTTGTCCCTTCGGCACCTTCGCCTACCGAAGAATGTCGTTTGGATTGTGCAATGCGCCTGCAACATTCTAGCGATGTATGCTCGCTATCTTTGACAAGTACGTAGAAAGCATTATGGAGGTATTTATGGACGATTTATCCGTGTTCGGCAATTCCTTTGATAAAAGTTTAAAAAACCACGAAAAAGTCTTAGAACGATGCGAAGAAACAAACCTTGCCCTAAATTTGGAAAAATGCCATTTTATGGTGAGGGAAGGGTTAGTTTTGGGTCATAAAGTTTCTGCGAGAGGTATTGAGGTAGATATTGCGAAGATAGAAGTTATCGAGAAGCTGCCGCGGCCTACGAATATAAAAGCTATAAGAAGTTTCTTAGGTCACGCTGGTTTCTACCGCCATTTCATAAAGGACTTCTCCAAGATCACCAAGCCCCTTACCCATCTTCTAGAAAAAGACTCCCCATTAATTTTTGATTACTCTTGTCTTTCTGCCTTCAAATTAATAAAAGAAAAGTTAATTAACGCACTGATTATGATAGCTCCGGTGTGGGACCTTCCATTTGAGATAATGTGCGATACGAGTAGTTTCGCAGTGGGAGCTGTATTAAGTCAACGCATATCTAAAAACTTCAACCTCATCTATTACGCTAGTAAAACGCTCACATCTTCACAGGAAAATTACACCACGACCGAGAAGGAGCTCCTAGCTATAGTATTCGCTTTTGATAAATTTCGTCCTTATATTACACTTTTGAAAATTATTGTTTTTACGGACCACACGGCCCTCAAATATCTTCTTGCAAAAACGGATGCCAAGTTGCGCTTGATTTGCTGGGTATTACTCCTCCAGGAGTTTGACTTAGAGATCTATGATAAGCGAGGAGCCGAGAACTTGGCCGCCGACCAACTCTCAAGATTAGAAGATCCCTTTATAGAAAAATTAAATGAAAAATCTTATACTGATTATTTTCCTGATGAGAAGCTGCTTTCAATTAACACATCTACTTCTCCTTAGTTTGCACACATCGCCAACTATTTAGTGGCCCGGGTGCTCCCAAAAGAGTTCTCCTCTTAACAAAAGAAGAAATTATTTTCTGAGATGAAGAACTATTTTTGGGAAGACCAGCCTCTTTTCAGAATCTGTGCGGACCAAGTGATAATGAGATGTGTTTCTTATGAAGAAGGAGTTGATATTTTAAAACACTTACATAAAGGTCCGACAGGTGGGCACTATCAAGCTGCTCGCGCCGCTCACAAGGTGTTTTGTGTGGGTTTTTAATGGCCTAGCCTATTTAAAGACGTGCAAGCCTTTGTGAGTAGGTGTGATAGTTGCAAACGATTAGGAGACATTTCAAATAAAAATGAAATGCCGCAAAATTATTTCCTTGAGTGCGAAATTTTCGACCTCTGGGGAATCGATTTTGTTGGCCCGCTTCCTTCTAGCTTCGGAAATAAGTATATTTTAGCTGTCGTTGATTATGTTTCACGTTGGGCCTAGGACCAAGCTCTTCCTACGAATTACTCCCGAGTTGTAGTTACCTTTTTGAAAAATTTATTTTCTCGATTCGGAATGCCCTGATCCATCGTTAGTGACAGGGGTTCACATTTCTATAACGCGCAGTTTTCAAAAATCCTTACTAAATACAGCCTTACACATAAGCTTTCAACTGCCTACCACCCCCAAACTAACGGACAAGTCAAAGTAGTGAATAAAGAAAAAAAATAATATTAGAAAAGATGGTTTCAACTTCTAGGAAAGACTGGTCAGCCAAATTAGAAGATGCTCTATGGGCCTACCGAACTGCGTAAAAAACCGCCCTCGGATGTACGCCGTATCGGCTAGTATATGGAAAATCGAGGAATTTACCCGTAGAATTAGAACACCGCGCTTTTTAGGCCTTAAGATTTTAAAACTTCGATCCCCATTCAGTCGACAACTTTAGAAAATTTCAACTCAATGAACTCGACGAGTGGCGCTCTTACGCTTAAGAAAATAACAAACTTTATAAAGAACAGACGAAGCGTTTGCATGATAAGCACTTAAGGCATCCGAAAACCTTTAAGTCGGGCGACCAAGTTCTTTTATATAATTCTCGATTGCGTTTTTTTCCTGGAAAATTATAAATATCGTTGGTCTTGGCCCTTTTCTGTTTTGCAAGTTTTTCCTTATGGTACTATTTTAATTTCTCACCCTGATAAGGGTAATTTCAAAGTAAATGGTCAGCGTCTTAAACTTTATTTCTCTGGTGATGATGATGTCAGTCCAAA
This sequence comes from Platanthera zijinensis, assembly GCA_039513925.1. Classification (NCBI taxonomy): domain Eukaryota; kingdom Viridiplantae; phylum Streptophyta; class Magnoliopsida; order Asparagales; family Orchidaceae; genus Platanthera; species Platanthera zijinensis. Next base: position 92,927,807 of record CM077095.1, on the reverse strand, counting down.
CATTATTAAGTATCTGCTACTCGAACTCTAGCTTTGAACTTTTATTTTTTGTTAAAAACTATTTTATTTCTAGAAAACAATATTTTTGTACAATATTATTTTTGATGCGTCGAGCTCAACGATGCTTTAAACAAATGGCGCTCTTGGGAGGCAACCCAAGTTATCTTTTTCTGTTTTCTTTATTTTACAATTTTTGTCCCTGACGGCTCCGACAAGATGAAGCTTCTGCGATCGCCTTCTCCAATGTTATTGAATCCATCACGAAGTCCAAAGAAGAAGCTTGGGGCCGTGGGATCACTCAGCTTTCGCGGCAAATAAATCCGGGGAAGTACCTGTTTTTCAATTCTGTCTTTCAATTCTGTACTTTAATTTTCTCTCCTTATCCAATCCCCTTCTTTTGCCATTGAGGACAATGTCCATTTTATGTTTGGGGGTGGACTTCCTCCTTCTTTTTGTTTAGTGTAAATATTTTTTTTCTTTTTGTGTATATTATTTTCAAAAAACCCCCAAAAAATTAATATCTTAAAATTCAAAAATAAAAAAAATATTTCCAAAATCCAAAAAAAGAGAATATTTCAAAAAAAATTAAAAAAATATTTGTTTTTTTGTTCTTACTTTAATAGTTTAGACATTTTGGTATCTGATTAGTACCCCTAGTTTTTGTTTTATTTTACTCAAAATTTTCTATAAACAACTTAGTTAATTATAATATTTCTAATCGTCCTTTTTAATTATGTTTCACAAGTAAAATGTTGGTCATGTTGAGTTTCTAATTCACGGTAGCATGTTAAGGTGAAATATTTTTCTAAAACTTGCATTTTTATTATGGTTTTTCCTTCTTTATTTTCTTTTCTTTCTCAAAAATTCATCATCCACTATTTTACTTTTCGTTTTTGGATGATTTTTGTAAGGTCAACTTTTGAATAGTGTAGTAGATGTGAACGATCCAAGTCACTTATTATTTCTATTTTCAAGATAATTTCATCAATCTTCTTTTATTATCTAAAACTTGCTTTTTGAAAATTTTCAAATCTTTGTTTTAAATAAATTTAAAAGTGTGAAAATGATTTAGGCCGTTTTTGTTTTCGTTTGAGCTTTCCTGCCAATCTAAATCTTTCACCAGTAGTTAGCCGCTTTTGAGCCTTTTTCCAAATTCATTTGATAGCTCCTCTTTTCATATCATTTTCACCAAGGCCAAAATTTCCAACCTATCTAATCACACTAGCCTTCTTGAGTTTAATAAAATATTTTCATGATTATGATAGGATATTTTGTGATATTTTTGGGGAAAGTTTTTTAAAAAATTAGTGCTCAGAAGAGATGTTTGCTTTTGTTTGGCCAATTTAAAATGAAAATAAAAGTATTTATGGTCTTTATTTTGAAAAAGAAAAATAAATGGAAAAGAAACAAAAGAAAGAAAAAAATTATATTTTTATTTTAAATTAAAATTTTTAAACTCTTTGTTTTGGTTTAGTGTGATTTTAAACCTTCACGTTTATCTTTGAATTCCACGCCTAATAATATTCATAAACCAAACGTTTCTATTGGAACACCCTATTACTAATTTGGGCAAGGATCACTATGTTTTTAGGAAATCAGTTTGACCTAGATATATAGTTGAAAAGGTCAAGTTAGACTGAGTCTAGGGCTTAGAACTTAGGTTTGAAGCTGCCCCCAGGACCATTCAAGGATAAAGACTTAGAGCTGAGACAAAGACAATTATCGTCGAGCTTAGGTCGACGAAATGTCGAACTCCGGTCGATGTTCTCTGAGCTCAACTCAGCTAAGTCGTCGACCTCCGGTCGACGATCTTCGAGCTCAGATCGACGATCTGCCTTCAGCTTATTCTTCAGGTCGCTGAGCTCCGGTCGACGATCTTCGAGCTCAGATTGACGATCTGCCTTTAGCTTATTCTTCAGGTCGCTGAGCTCCGGTCGACGATCTTCGAGCTCAGATCGACGTTTTCTGCCTGATGTTAAATCCAATCTCTGAGCTCAGTTAAACGATCGTAGAGCTCAGATCGACATATTTCCGAGAGATCGACGATTTTAAGAATTCAAATTCATACAGCTTTTGGAATATTTTTCAAATTCTCTCAGCATTTATTTCAAGAGATTTGTTACCCCTTTTCATTTATTCTGGAGCAAGTTTCAAGGGATTTCTCAGAGAATGTTTATTGGACTTTCCTCCAGAAGACAAAATATTTATGGAAGACATTTATGACTGCTAACGGCTATCTTGGACGGAGGATCATCAGAGAATAATATACACAACAACAGATCAAGAGAAAGAACTTACTCATTACTCATCACACACTGAATACAGACATACACAGATAGTCAGATCAACAGAGAGAAAAATCAAGTGATCAATCCTGAAGAGTTCTATTTAAATTAGCATACTAAAAAGTGTTCATAGCTTCAACATCAAAGACTCCAGATAATTCATATTTCAGCCTCTGCTGAAATCATCTTCTGCTGGAGATCTGAATCTTCTAAAGGCCTATTACCCTAGCAAAGCTCTCACTCCTGAACCATCTATATCTCAGGGGGAGCTTTGACAACACAATCAATCCACTAAGTCTTCTCTCAGTGATTGAGACAGAGAAGGCAACTTCACCACTTTCTTTTTCTTTTCCTGCTATAAAAGGGTTATCAAAACTCCCTTCAAAAGTTCTGAATCTGGTTCTGAGAGCCTTGTCAAAACTCAGTGGTGGCAAGACACCTTATCAAAAAATCTAGATTTGGTTTTTGAGCACCTTATCAAAAGCTCATTGGTGCCAGGACACCTGATTAACTCATCCTGAGTGGATTCCTACCATGGGTGGTAGAAGAGTGGATGTACCCAGGTTGATTGGGGAACCACTATAGCTTCATGTGTTTGGTTACTTGTGTGTGTTCTTTGCTGTGTGCTTTGAATCTTTTATTTTATTTTTATTATTACTTCTGTTTTATTACTGCACAACAATACACATACTATATTAACTTAACTCTTCCTCTGCAAAGTTTTATTTTGAAAAATTGTTTTAACAAACTCTATTCACCCCCCCCCCCTCTAGAGTCAGACTGATCTTATCCTCCACTTTAAATTGGTATCAGAGAGAGGTTGGTTGTTCATACAGGCTAACACTTGAACCAAAAGATCCTTGATAAGATCAATCTTATAAGAGGGTTATTTTCATTATATTTAATTCTATATAAAGACATGGCACAAAACAAAGATTATGAAAGCACTAGGCCTCTAGTGTGCAATCTATCAAAGTTTGCACTTTGGAAAGCAAGGATTAGTCTTTATATGAACTCTATTGATGAAGACCTATTTAATTCTGTTTTGACAGTGTGCCCAAGTCCACCAGCAAGCTCAAGTACAAATGCTATTCCACCTCCTTCAAGAACAGATGCTGAAATAAAGAAGTGGAAGACTGTAGATGCCAAGGCCATGAATATTTTAGCTCCGATAATGTCTGATGAGATAATTCAGAAGGTAGATGAATACAACTCAGCCAAAGGAATTTGGGACAAACTTTCTGAGATTGTCTCAGGATCTGCTGATGAGAGAAAAGATAGAAGATCCCATCTCATATCCCAAAATGAGAACTTCAAGAAACGAGAAGCTGAGTCAGTAGCAGACATGTACAACAGATTAAGTCTGATTGTCGATTAGTTAAAGACTGTGGATAAAGAAATCTCATTGACTGAGCTGAATGACAAAATCCTAATGTGTTTCCCCAGCACTTGGGATTCAAGAATCTGGCCAATCAAAGATGCCAGAAGTCTAAATGAGGTTACCACTGAAGCCCTCCTGGGCAAGCTCAAATCTTATGAGCTGCTCATTAAAGTAGAGAAGAATAATGAAAGTGAAGGGATAGATACTACTCTAGAGGGGGGGGTGAATAGAGTTATCAAATTTTGCACTAGACAGAACTTGAAGGTCTACCCAACTCCCTTGGAGTGAATTGCGGAATTAAAAGATTATAGATATAGAATCAACCCTATAGCCTAACACAAATGTTGTGCACAAACTCAAGCTAATTGTAATTACAGTTAAGGCTTGGAAATCCTAATCAGCAACTAGCAACCTAGTTATATCTATTCACAGCCACAATGCAGGAAATAAACAAGGCAATCCAGACGACACAAGGAATTTATAGTGGTTCCCTAAACAACTTGGGTACGTCCACTCTTCTACCAACAAGGTAGGAATCCACTCAGGTTTTTGATCAGGTGCCCTGCCACCAACAAGATCTGCTTCAGGTAGATCCAGAAACCCTTTAGACTTTTGATCAAGTGTCTAAAAACCAAGCACAGGTTTTTGATCAGGTGCCCTGCCACCAAGGGATACTTTTGAAGGGAGCAATAACCCTATACAGGAGGGGGAAGAAGGTTAAGATGTCCTCTCTATTTTACAATAGATTAGAGAAGCACAAAAACTTGCACTGAGCTAGAAAGCTCTAAAGAATCAAGGCTCCCCCTGGCTCAAAGATGTCCAGGTGAAGTCTTGCTTCAGTACAGAAAACTCTTCAGAAAGCTTTGAAGGAAAAACTACAAGAAGATAATAAATAATAAAATTAAAGATCTTCAAGCAGCTATCTTCTTCTTCTTCTTCTTCAAAAGAACTCTGAGTTTGAACTTCCTGAAAACAGGAGAACTCAGGTTGAAGAAGAGTAGAAGATCTTAACACTTCTCAGTTGGATGAGTATTGCTGAGAGCAGATGACTTGATCTTGATGAAGGCTTGAAAGCAGATGAACAGGTTAACTAGTTAGCTAGCTTGAATCCTTCTTCAAAGTGTCCTTTTTATAACAGCAGCAAGCAACGGCTCTCTTCAATATGAATTACTTGTCTTCTTCTGAAACTTGAGACCTGGGCTGCAAATAACACACAGCAAAACAAACTCTGCAGCAAGACATCCTATAAAAGGAATAAACCTCTTCCTAAGAAGCTGCAGGATCAAATCAAATAACAAAAGGACTAAATAAAGTCACATCAGAGAAATACTCTTTATAGCAGAAGGAAGACTTTTCAGTCTAACGGCTATAAAGGACTGTCAGCAGATAAAGTAAAATACAAAGACAGCTAATAAGACAAACAACTTTATCTGAAAAGATTTTACTTAGGCATAAGGGATGGAGCAAATATTGCCTGGAAATATTATCATAAAACAACTGAAAAGATATGCCAGATAATGTATTAATTAATTAAATATAATAAATAAATACAAAATATAAAGGCAGACAGAAAGCGTCGAACGACCTTCGGAGATCGTCGACCGACGCACGGAGATCGTCGAACTATCGGACATATAGTCGAACGATCCAGATAGTCGAACTATCAAAGGAGATAGTCGAACTATCACAGCAGATAGTCGAACTACCAGAAGATAGTCGAACTATCAGATAGTCGACCTATCAACAGATAGTCGAGCTATCAGATAGTCGACCTATCAACAGATAGTCGAACTATCAAGGCAAAACAGATAGTCGAACTATCAACAGATAGTCGAGCTATCAGATAGTCGACCTATCAACAGATAGTCGAACTATCAAAAACAAACAGATAGTCGACCTATCAACAGATAGTCGAACTATCAACGCAGAACAGATAGTCGAACTATCAACAGATAGTCGAGCTATCAGATAGTCGACCTATCCAAGCAGATAGTCGAACTATCAAAGCACACAGATAGTCGAACTATCAACCGATAGTCGAACTATCCACGCAGACTGAAAGTCGAGCAATTGATAGACGATCGTCGAACAGTTAGTCGACGATAGTCGAGCGGCGTTCGACGATAGTCGAACGAACAAACTACTTAACCAAATTCTCAATCTGGAAAAGTGAGGACTCTACAGCTAGACTACTAACCATTGACCATAGATATTTCTTGGGTAAAGGGACTAAAAGACAAGACTAACTCAAATCAAACTAGGGTACCAACAATCTCCCCCTATTTGAGTTAAGTCTCTTAAAAACTAAAACACAGAGCTAGCTATAGAACACTATAATTAATACAGAAAATAGATAGCAATTAACTAGCAATTATCAAACAGATAGATATAAAACAGCTGTCAATCAAAAGATTAAGAGTCTACAGAATCTAGCAAAGAGTCAGAAGAACTTGGAACAAAAGAAATTTTCCTCAGAGGATCATCAGCCTCTTTCTTTGACATCTTCAAGTCCTGCACACCAATGATTTTCAATTCTGCAGCCCTTGGAACAACTGCTTCAGGGTGCTTTTCCATATACTTTAAGGGGTCAAATACATCAGGATTAACCTGGAACTTTTCGAACTCTTTCTTTCTGAATGTAGACATGGTGGTTAAACCAGTGGTGTCCTTCCCTTCAGCTTTTGCTTTTCTGATCTGAGCTGCTCCAACCAATTCATGAAAACGAGCCATCCTAAAGTTAGGATCAAGCTCAGGACTTTCATAAGCAGTCTCAGAAGGAGCAACCTCTTTATCTTGATTAACTAGATAAGACATGGGAGCAGACTTAGCAAAGTTCTTGCTAGAATATTTAAACAAAATAAACTACTTACCTTTTGAAACAATTTTTTCAAACTGCACTGGTATTGGGGAAGAAACTCTTTTCTTTGGAGAAGGAGGAGGAGAAAAGGTTGGTCTTTGAAACACAACCTCCTTCACTTGTCTTTGAGAACCAGAATAAGATCTACCTTGGGAAATTTGAGAGCTTTTCCTTGGCTGAGGCTGAGAAGGTGTAGATTTTCCAGAAGAGGCAGATGGATTAGCAGATAGGTTCCCAGAGGCTCCTGCACTGGGAGGTGGAGGAGGAGGACCTCTGGGAGTCCATCTTGAAATAGGACTATCATACCTCTTAGATCTTTTTCTCTCTTTCTGCTGTTTCTTGGAGAACCACATCCAATGTTGAAATTCTGTTTATTTGGGGTCAATTCCTTTAAGAATGTAATATGGAGTATCATTGTCACGGCTGGGAGGAGGAGGAGGAGCAAAGGCTTTTCTTTTCTTTTGAGCAGCTTTCTTTCTCTTTGAATTTTCAAACAACTCAGAATCATCTTCATCATCAGAGTGAGATGATGGAGGATTGTCACAAGGATCATAGGCTTCAGAAACAGTCTTTTCTTTTAAAGCAGCTTTCTCTTTTTCTTCTTCTATGGCATCCTGAGCCAGAAGGAAATCTAAATCAAGACCTGGGGAATCATCCCAAACAGTTGACTTCTCAACTTGCAAATCTTTTTCTTTTTCTAACAAAGATTGAATTCTTTGATTCCAAGCAATTCTTGCTTTCTCTTCTTGATTCTCAGATACATCTTCTAAATCATTTTAAAAAGAATCCAATTCTGGATCTTCTTGAACATCAGGATCAACTGGATCAGCTTCTGAAACAATTTCTATAACTTGAGCAGCTAAATCTTCTTTAATATAATCTGTAGAATTATGAACACAGATCTGCTAAATAAGCAAAAATCATTCCTTCTAGGTATTCACAAGCTATCAAATTAATTGACTCCTCAATAAAGCGGATGAGTGAATTACCTTCATACTTGACTAACTCCCAAGATTCATCTAGGTAGGATGTAATAATCCCTTCTAGGAAATGGGCAACCACGGGAGTGGTGAGATCTTCTAAGCAAACCTTCACCGCAAATTCAGATAACATAATAGCATCAGATATTTCTTTTTCCGATAACACAGGAACTGATTTATCTTGAACTTGAACTGCATCAGTCTCTTCTTGAACTGCTGGAAGGGAGGCTGGAGGCTCTGAGGCATCTTCACAGAACATCTCCCCCTGCCTGATTTCAGTGGAAACTGAAACCAGGCCCCTTAAAGAAGAGGGCTCAGTAGATTTGGAAAGTGATTGGATGGAAGCAGTCAGGGTGGTAATGGAGGAGGCAAGTGGAGCAATTGCCTCTTCAATCATAATTATGATTGAAGGGGTAATCAACTCCAAAATGCTAGAAATGAATTGAGGGGTGATCTCAAAAGATGATGGAATTGCAGTGGATGGAGATGCAGCAGAGATGGTTGTAGTGTTGGGATGAAAAGTGGTGTGGACTGGAGATTGAATTGGAAATGGAGCTGGAGAGTTAACAGGAGTGTTAACTGGAGAATGAATAGGGGACTGAGGTGGTGTTGGAATCCTCTTAGATCCTAACAGATCAAAACTAGGAGCAGATATCCTAGCCTGATGAGAAGGAAGAGGAGATGCTGGAGGGGAAGGAAGAACAACCGTGGTTGTTTCTCTAACAGGAGAAGGGGAAAGTCGTACTTCAGCTGAAGTTGATGGAACTTCAACTGAAGCAGACTGCATAGCAGAAGATGAGGGAAGGGAAAGAGCTGAGCCAGCTTCTACAGGGTGAGGAGCGACCGAATCAGTCCTGGTGCTCTCTGATGTCGCTGGAGCAACCCCTGTGAGAGCGGGTTTCACAAAAGTCCTCTTCCACTTGGAGAACAGGTTTGGGTCCATCTTCTTGCTTGCATTTATTGTTGTTGCGGCGGAGACCAGCAGCTGAGGATACTTTTCCTTCAAGAAAATTCCAATAACCCTACCTAGGGTAACCTCTTTCTTATTGTTCTTTTTCCTTATCAAATCAAACATTACCCCTGCCCAATCAATCTTTTTCTGATTAACAATTGCACACATCAGTGCAAATTGTTGCCTTGTTATATTGTCATGAGCAGAGTGCTTTCCGAGGAGCACTTTTCCAACTAACTCAGCGAGAAATTTAATCTTAAAGGGAAAATTTACCTTAAGCAGCTTGGTGGGAATGCCCTCCGCATGTCCCAGCTCAGTCAACATCCTTCCAAATTCTTGAGCATCTTGCTCATAATCTTCTTCACCATTTATCAAACCAAAAACATCAGTCAGAACGGCCGGAGTTAAAATTACCTCTTCTCCGCCGATGGTGCCAGTCATCAAATCGTCGGTGGATGACGAAGTGAAAGCCCATTCCTTGATCTCGGGTATATTTAACTTAATCCATGATGACATTAATCTCTCTAGTCCTTGATCCTGGCACAACTGAAGAACTTCAACGATCCCTGCTTCGCAGCAACTAAACGCGTCAAAATCAACGCTGAAGCCTGCATCGAACTTTACAACTGCTAACACTGCGGGAGAAATCGCCATTGATTGCTGGAGAGCGCGAGAAGGTCGGCGAAGCCGAAGGGGACGAAGCGGTAGAAAATCGCAAGCGGGAAGACAGAATGCGAAAAGTCACGCTCCGTCGATGATAGAACAAAAGATCTTTTAACCTAGGTCGACTATCGACTTTATATTAGAACGGAGATAGTCGATCTATTAAAAAGATACTAGACCCGATAGTCGAACGGTCGTTCGACGATCGGCCTAGAAGCAGAGTAGTCGAGCCATCGTTCGACTATTTCTGGCTTCTCAAACAACAAGCTGTCGTCGTTCAGAGATCGACGATAAGCTCGACCTGTTCGACGATCTTCGAACGCCGATCGACGATCTTCAAACAGATAAGCTATCATTAACTAGAGGTCGACGATAGGCTTAATCCGTTCGACGATCTTCGATCATCGTTCGACGATCTTCAAGCAGGTTTCAACATAGGCAGATATAGTCACACTTAGTCTCGTCCATTGATCATGCCTAGTTGAACTAAAAAGAACAGATGCTTCTGTTCATCTAAGGGCTTGGTGAATATATCACCTCTCTGAAACTCAGTGGATATGAACTCAAGACAAATCTTGTTCTTTTCCACACAATCTCTCAGAAAATGGCGTCGAATCTCAATGTGCTTCGTTCTAGAGTGGTGCACTGGATTTTTTGCAATTGAGATAGCACTGGTACTGTCACACATGATTTTGGTATTCTTGTGTGAGTAACCATAATCCACAAGCTGGTTTTGAATCCACAGGATCTGTGAACAACAACTAGCAGCTGCTATATATTCAGCCTCTGCAGTTGAAGTTGAGACAGAAGCCTGCTTCTTATAGAACCAAGAGACCAATCTCTCTCCCAGAAACTGACAAGTTCCTGAGGTGCTCTTCCTGTCAACTCTGCAACCAGCATAATCAGAATCAGAATATCCAATTAATTCAAATTCTGACTCAGCTGGGTACCAAAGTCCTAGATCTGGACATCCCTTCAGGTATCTCAGGATTCTCTTTAGAAGAATCAGATGAGATTCCTTGGGGTTGACCTGGAATATAGCACAAAGGCATGTAGCAAACATTATATCAGGCCTACTTGCAGTTAAATATAATAGGGAACCAACAATGGCCCTATAATTCTTTTGATCAACTGGCTTGCCGTGATCATCAGAATCAATAACTACATTAGTAGCCATAGGTGTAGGCATTGCTGAAGCATCAGCCATCCCAAATTTCTTTACCAATTCCTTGGCATATTTGGATTGGGAGATGAAGATACCATCAGCATCTTGCTTAACTTGGAGACCAAGAAAGTAAGACAGCACACCCATACTACTCATCTCAAACTTAGAGTGCATCAGGTCAGAGAACCTTTTGCAAAGTTTGGGATCAGTGGAGCCAAATATAATATCATCTACATACACCTGAACTAACAGGATTGTGTCCTTGTGATGCTTGACGAAAAGGGTTCTATCAACTACTCCCCTAGTGAAGTTGTGCTCTAAAAGGAAACTAACTAGAGTCTCATACCAGGCTCTGGGAGCTTGCTTTAGTCCATATAGAGCTTTCTGTAACTTAAACACATGTGAGGGCTGAATTGAAGAAACAAACCCTGGTGGTTGTTCAACAAACACCTCTTCCTTAAGCTCACCATTCAGGTATGTACTTTTGACATCCATTTGGAACACCTTAAACTTCATGTAGGCTGCATAGGCCAAAAAGATCCTTATTGCTTCTAGCCTTGCAACAGGAGCAAAGGTTTGGTCATAATCTATACCTTCCTCCTGTCTGTAGCCCTGAGCTACAAGCCTTGCTTTATTCCTTACAATAATTCCATTTGCATCCAACTTGTTTCTATACACCCACTTGGTGCCTATGATCAGTTGGCCTTTAGGTCTTGGAACCAAAGTCCAAACTTTACATCTCTCAAACTGATTGAGTTCCTCTTGCATTGCAATGATCCAGCGGGGATCTAGCTCTGCATCTTTAAAGGTGAGGGGCTCAACCTGTGAGAGGAAACAAGCGTGCATCACATCCTGTCTTAATTGGTGTCTTGTTTGCACACCAGCTGATATGTCTCCAATCACTTGAGATGTCGGGTGATCTCTAAGTGTGACAATATCAACAGGTGGGATGCGATCTTCAGCAACAGTTGGGATTAATTCCTCAGGAGGAATTTGATCTACTATTGGTGGTACAACAACAGCTTCTACAATGTCTTCATCACTGTCTGATTCAGTGATCTGAAGAGTTGATAGTTGAAGAATTTCATGAGGGACATCAGGTACCTGCAATGAACTAGAGGAAGGAGAATTTTCTTTCTCCTTGTAAAACATCTGAGATTCATCAAAAGATATATGCACAGATTCTTCAATTTTACAGGTTGATTTGTTATAAACCATATAAGCTTTGCTTACTTGGGAATATCCAAGCATGATTCCCATTGAGGCTTTTGCTTCAAATTTTCTAAGGTATTCTTTATTGTTATTATGAATATAAACAACACAACCAAATATTCTAAAATAATTAATTTTAGTTTTCTTTCCTTTAAGCAACTCATAAGGAGTTTTACACTTAAGCTTGTGTATCAAACTTCTATTCAAGACATAATTGGCTGTACTAACAGCTTCTGCCCAATAGGAGAGAGGCATGTTAGCATCTGCCAACAATGTACTAGCAGCTTCAATGAGTGTTCTGTTCTTCCTTTCAACTACCCCATTTTGTTGGGGAGTTCTAGGAGCTGAGAAACTATGTTTGATACCTTCTCTCTCACAGAATTCTTGCATGAGAAGAGAGTCAAACTCAGTAGCATGATCACTTCTGATCAAGGCCACATGAGTAGAGTACTCAGTCTGCACACATAGTAGAAAGTCTGTAAGGGCTTTGAAGTTATCAGCCTTAGTTCTCAAAAAGAAAACCCAACTGAACCTAGAGAAGTCATCTACAATTACTAAGGTGTAATACTTCCTTCCTAAACTCTGTACATTTATTGGGCCAAATAGGTCCAAATGTAATAGGTACAGGATTCTAGGAGAATCACTCTTATTTACAGATTTAAAAGAGTTTTTGGTTTGCTTGCCTAGCTGACAAGCCTTGCATAGGCTCTCCTTCTTGTAGGGGCAAGAAGGTAAACCTCTAACAAGGTTGTGTTTAGATAACCTAGATATATTTTTAAGGTTAACATGACTAAGCCTCTTATGCCACAAAGAATTATTATTAATTGTCACTTCATTAAACAAACAGATTTCAGAGTGAGATGAATTGAAATCTACTAAATAAATATTACCTATTCTAATGCCTACTAAAACAACAATATTATTTAAAGTAATATTGTAAGAAGAGTTAGAAAATGAAACCTGGTAGCCAGTATCACATAGCTGGCTGACTGAAATCAAATTGTGCTTCAGTCCTGTCACATATGCAACTCTCTTGAAAGTAACATCTCCAATAGTAATCCTGCCATAGCCTTCTGTCTGACCACAGCTGGAATCTCCAAAGATAACCTTTGGGCCGAGCTTAGCTTTGAATTTTGACAGATGATCTTTATTTCCTGTCATATGCTTGGAACATCCACTATCCAAATACCACTTATTTTGAGTGATTGGATAAGCCTTCACCTGCAAGACATTTATTTAGACAGAGTGGACCCAGGTAACCTTGGGTCTCTTGTTTTTCACATAAGAAAAACTGGAAATATATGAAAATGCAGGCTGAGGGTGATAACCTAATGGATGAGATCTCCTAGGTGGGATTCTCCATGCAGATGATGGGTCAACAAACCTAGGGTTTCTATTTTCATTTAGGTTTCTATGGTACTGATGATGATTTTGAAAATCATATTGAAAACGTCGATCGACGTTCGACGATGGGCGCTCAGATCGTCGAGTTTCGTTCGACCATTGAGCTTCCGATCGTCGAGCGGCGTTCGACGCTTTTTGCATTTCTTTAAAAAATTTCTTTCTCTTTTCTCTCTTAGCTTTATTTAAAGTTTTATTAAATAGGTTTACTTGCTCAGTGTTCTTCATTCCACTAGCTGAAATGAAGTTCACTGGAGTTGAAAGATTATTTTTATGAATAGCTGGGGGTTCACTTGGAGAAGCTCCTAAGCCTAGTTTGTCATTACCTGACCTAATGTTAGTCATGCTGGTAATCTCTAACAACTTAAGGCTTCTACCATTAAGTGATTCTTCTAATCTCTTAGACTTAGCTAACTCCATTTTAAGAAATTTAATTTCTTCACTACAAGTAGTGAGATCTTCCTTTAACCTAACATTTTCTGTAGCAATTGACTCTGAGTCAGCTAACTTATTTCTAAGTTCTTTTATCTCCTTTTCTGAGCTAATCAAATCTAAGCATAAAGATTTAAAATCTAATTTAAATTCTTCAGAAGTAAAGTCATAAGAAGATAGTACCTCATCTTCTGTTGGCATCTCTTCATCTGAATCTGAACTCTCTGCAGCTGAGTGGTTGCTGCAGGCATCTATTGGCATCAGGCAAACTTCTTTTGCCTTCTTCTCTTCCTCATCCTCACTGGAGCTTGATGAGGAGGATTCTTCATCAGAATCACTCTAGGTTTCAGCAATGAAACCTCTCTCCTTCTTCTTGTTTTTGTAGGAGGATGGCTTGGAGTGCTTCCAGTGCTGTTCCTTTTCTTTTCTCTTGTCTTTGTTCTTCTCCTCTAGACACTCTGGTAAGATGTGTCCAGGCTTCCTGCAACCATAACAAATAATTTCTTTAGCAGGTGAACGATCATACCTTGGTTTGTCTTCATAGCGTGAAGACTTCTTTCTGAATTCCTTTCTCCCCATCTTTAGAAATCTCTTGGCAAACAATGCCATTAGCTCCTCATTTGATTGGCTACCTTCAGAAGCATCAGCAGCCTTAAGAGCTAGAGATTGCTCTTTCCTTGTTGGAGTAGGGGTCTTTGCTTCTGCTTCTGCTTCCCTTGTCTTCAGCACTTGCTCAAAAGACTTGAGCTTGCCGAGAAGAGCCTCAGTGGAGATCTCATTTGTACTTCTGGCTTCCTTGATGGGCCAGATCCTTAGATCCCATGTGCTAGGGAAGCACATAAGAATCTTATCATTGACCTCTGTCAATGATATGTCCTTGTCAAGGGTCCTTAGCTCATTGATGATTGAGCTGAGCCTGGTGTACATGGCTTCAACTGATTCAGCATCAGTTTTCTTGAAGTTCTCATATTGTGAGATAAGGTTGGACCTTCTGTCCTTCCTTTCATCAGCTGAGCCATCTACAATCTGGTTCAGTGTATCCCACATAGCTTTTGCTAAAAAGCAGTCAGCTATCTTCTGGAATACCTCATCAGACATTGTCTGAGCCAGTATATTCATTGCCTTGGCATCTGCTATCTTGGCCTTCTTGTACTCGTCGTTGTAATCTGGAGGAGGCACTGCACTCATATCAGTTGATGATGAGGCAGTGGCAGCAGCAGGTGATCTTGGGGGACCTGACAAAATAGAAGCAAAGATGCTTTCATCAATAGAATTCATATATAATTTTATCCTTGCCTTCCAGATGCCAAACTTAGCTAAGTTGCATGCTGGAGTTCTGGTGCTAGAATAATCTTTGGACTGGGCCATGATAGTGAATATCTATAAGCTTTGGTATCTATCAGGATCTTGTGACTTAGGTGTTAGCCTATTCAGTCAGTCAACCTCCCTCTGATACCAATTGAAAGTGAAGGGATAGATACTACTCTAGAGGGGGGGGGTGAATAGAGTTATCAAATTTTGCACTAGACAGAACTTGAAGGTCTACCCAACTCCCTTGGAGTGAATTGCGGAATTAAAAGATTATAGATATAGAATCAACCCTATAGCCTAACACAAGTGTTGTGCACAAACTCAAGCTAACTGTAATTACAGTTAAGGCTTGGAAATCCTAATCAGCAACTAGCAACCTAGTTATATTTATTCACAGCCACAATGCAGGAAATAAACAAGGAAATCCAGACGACACAAGGAGTTTATAGTGGTTCCCCAAACAACTTGGGTACGTCCACTCTTCTACCAACAAGGTAGGAATCCACTCAGGTTTTTGATCAGGTGCCCTGCCACCAACAAGATCTGCTTCAGGTAGATCCAGAGACCCTTTAGACTTTTGATCAGGTGTCTAAAAACCAAGCACAGGTTTTTGATCAGGTGCCCTGCCACCAAGGGATACTTTTGAAGGAAGTAATAACCCTGTACAGGAGGGGGAAGAAGGTTAAGATGTCTTCTCTATTTTACAATAGATTAGAGAAGCACAAAAACTTGCACTGAGCTAGAAAGCTCTAAAGAATCAAGGCTCCCCCTGGCTCAAAGATGTCCAGGTGAAGTCTTGCTTCAGTGCAGAAAACTCTTCAGAAAGCTCTGAAGGAAAAACTACAAGAAGATAATAAATAATAAAATTAAAGATCTTCAAGCAGCTATCTTCTTCTTCTTCTTCAAAAGAACTCTAAGTTTGAACTTCCTGAAAGCAGGAGAACTCAGGTTAAAGAAGAGTAGAAGATCTTAACACTTCTCAGTTGGATGAGTATTGCTGAGAGCAGATGACTTGATCTTGATGAAGGCTTGAAAGCAGATGAACAGGTTAACTAGTTAGCTAGCTTGAATCCTTCTTCAAAGGGTCCTTTTTATAACAGCAGCAAGCAACGGCTCTCTTCAATTTGAATTACTTGTCTTCTTCTGAAACTTGAGACCTGGGCTGCAAATAACACACAGCAAAACAAACTCTGCAGCAAGACATCCTATAAAAGGAATAAACCTCTTCCTAAGAAGCTGCAGGATCAAATCAAATAACAGAAGGACTAAATAAAGTCACATCAGAGAAATACTCTTTATAGCAGAAGGAAGACTTTTCAGTCTAATGGCTATAAAGGACTGTCAGCAGATAAAGTAAAATACAAAGACAGCTAATAAGACAAACAACTTTATCTGAAAAGATTTTACTTAGGCATAAGGGATGGAGCAAATATTGCCTGGAAATATTATCATAAAACAACTGAAAAGATATACCAGATAATGTATTAATTAATTAAATATAATAAATAAATACAAAATATAAAGGCAGACAGAAAGCGTCGAACGACCTTCGGAGATCGTCGACCGACGCACGGAGATCGTCGAACTATCAGACATATAGTCGAACGATCCAGATAGTCGAACTATCAAAGGAGATAGTCGAACTATCACGGCAGATAGTCGAACTACCAGAAGATAGTCGAACTATCAGATAGTCGACCTATCAACAGATAGTCGAGCTATCAGATAGTCGACCTATCAATAGATAGTCGAACTATCAAGGCAAAACAGATAGTCGAACTATCAACAGATAGTCGAGCTATCAGATAGTCGACCTATCAACAGATAGTCGAACTATCAAAAACAAATAGATAGTCGACCTATCAACAGATAGTCGAACTATCAACGCAGAACAAATAGTCGAACTATCAACAGATAGTCGAGCTATCAGATAGTCGACCTATCCAAGCAGATAGTCGAACTATCAAAGCACACAGATAGTCGAACTATCAACCGATAGTCGAACTATCCACGCAGACTGAAAGTCGAGCAACTGATAGACGATCGTCGAACAGTTAGTCGACGATAGTCGAGCGGCGTTCGACGATAGTCGAACGAACAAACTACTTAACCAAATTCTCAATCTTGAAAAGTGAGGACTCTACAGCTAGACTACTAACCATTGACCATAGATATTTCTTGGGTCAAGGGACTAAAAATACAAGACTAAACTCAAATCAAACTAGGGTACCAACAAATAACAGAAGGCTGCCTCACCAGTCACAAGGAAAGAGAAGACAATAGCCTTCAAAGCTATTGAGGACCTGCCTGAAGAAAAGGTCACAGACAATAAGGAGCTACTCAGCTTATTGGCCAAAAGATTCTACAAAATTGCCAGAAAAGACTTCAGAAAGAGATCGTACAAGGGACATGATAAGCCAAGGTATGATAAATCAAATAACAACAAGGAAGTTATATGTTTTGGTTGCAGGAAACCAGGCCATATTGTGCCTGACTGTCCAGAAAACAAAAACAAGGACAAGAAAGATAGAAGAGAAAGAAGAAAGGAGAAAGACTTTAAGAAGAACAGCTCAGACAAACCCTCCTCCAGCAAGAACAAACATACAAGGAAGGGATTTGTTGCTGAGACATGGAGTGAAACTGAAGAGGATTCTGAAGCTTCATCCAGCTCCAGTGATGATGAGGATGATGCTGTCGAAAAGGAATTTTGCATGATTGCTATCAATGCCTCTCAAACAGATTCAGAAGCAGAAGAGTCAGATTCAGATTCAGAAATTCAACTAGAAGAAGACCAGGTAATCAATTCATTTGATTTCAGTTCTAAGGACTTTAAACATGAGTTTAAAGTACTATGCATAGATCTATTAGAGTCTGAGAAGGAAATCGTTTCCCTTAGAAAACAACTGTCTGAGTATAGCACTTTAAAATCAGAGAACCTCAAACTCTCTGAAGAGTTAGAATGCTATAGAGAGGAGATAGCTTCACTAAAAAGTGAACTATCCAAGGCCAAGCAGTTTGAAGAATCCCTTAATGGGAGAAGCATCAAACTGATGGATATCACAAGCACAGTGAACTCTAGACTTCATAGTACACTAGGCTTGGGAGCTTCATCCATCCAGCCTATAGTTCTGACAACTCCAATCAAATTTATCTCTAATAAAGGGAAGGAAGTTGTAGAGGTAGCTAGGAAGAATGCAGATTTGCCAAAGAAAGTTATAGTTCAACAGAATGCATCGATCAAGGCTCGACGATCGTCGAAAGGCGCTCGACGATCCAAGAACAAATCGTCGAACTCAGCTCGATGACACCTGAACTCTGAACTCCAGGACAGTCGATCTTCGAACAGAGCTCGACGATCTGACCTAAGATCGTCGACCTCAGATCGACGATCGTCGAATAGAGATCAGGGCTTTAAACAATCTTTCAAAGGTATATCTAGATTCAATCCTAGAAGTCCTATATCCCAAGGTTTCAACCCCTATACTGAATGGATAGTACCTCCTAGGAGATACCATCCTGAAGGTTATAAGAGTCAACCTGGGATGTCTTTCATTTCTGAATTTAAAGGATATCAACCTAGGCCCAAGGTAAACTGGGTCAAAAACATGTAAATTCTTGTATGTACAGGTGAAGACCTATCCAACATCAAACCAACTATGGTATCTGGATAGTGGGTGCTCAAAGCACATGATAGGGAACAAGGACATCTTCACGTCCTTTAAAGCCAAGCTTGGACCCAAAGTAATTTTTGGTGATTCAAACTTTGGAACAACAAAAGGATATGGTGAAGTCCAAATTGGAACAGCCACCTTCAAGAAAGTTGCTTACATTGAAGGACTCAAGCACAACTTGATAAGTATCAGTCAACTCTGTGATGAAGGATATCAAGTGACTTTCAACAAAGTTATATGCATGGTCAAGTCAGAAGACAACACAACTGTGTTGACAGGTAACAAAAAAGGTATCATTTACTTAGTATATTTTCATTCATCTAAAGTAGATATTTGCCTGTTCAATTCCATATCTAGACCTAATATACTATGGCATAAGAGACTAGGACATATTAACCTTAGAACCATTGCTAGGCTATCCAAGGACAACCTTATAAGAGGACTACCTTCTGGCCCCTACAAGAAGGAAGGACTTTGCAAGGCTTGTCAATTAGGCAAGCAAACTAAAAATAGTTTTAAGTCACTTAACAAGAGTGATTCATCAAGGATTTTGTGTCTGTTACACATGGATCTTTTTGAACCCATTACAGTACAAAGCCTAGGAGGGAAATCCTACACTTTAGTTGATGGCGCCGCCATCCCCCGACATGTTGACTTGGATCGTCCCCCACCGGACAACGTTGGTGATCCGGTACAAGTCAAAGATCCACGTCATGTTGCCGAAGAAGATTCCCTTCCAGATGATTATGGTGACCCGGTTTATGTTAGTGCCGAATCAAGCTTGTTGTTCCTTTGCCGCCTCGAGATGAAGATTTGTCACGACATCCTCCGCCATGGCCACGTCAACATCTCCGCCAATGTTGTGTCAAATCTCCGCCGCGTCATTTTAAATATTATTTCAGATTTTAATTATGTTTTTATTTGGCCAATGTTTAGCCAAAGTTTTTATTATTTGTCATTTCATTTTGGCCTTTGTTTAGCCGCATTTGGGGTGCTTATAACACTTGTCTTTGTAAAGCCTATATAAGGCTATGTTGTATTGGATTTTGAGTAGATTGAATGAAAAATTAAAAACCTAATTTCAGATTTTGGATTTACCTTCTCCTCTTCCCTCTTCCCATTGGCCGCCCCCTACCTTTCTCTTTCCCTCTTTGGCCGCCGGCCTCCCTCCTCCCCTTCCAAGGCTTCAGCCACCTCCTCTCCTCCTCCCTTCCCTCTATCACCTTTCTCTACTCAAGGGTTACCCCTAGCCGCCTCCCCATCCTCATCCCAAAACAAAAAATCCATCCCCTCCATTCAAATCCGCCGGCCACCCTTGGCATCCCCTCCAAAAACCGACCCTCATCAACTTCATCCTTGACCGAGCCATCTCCCTTTGCCATCAAGATCTCGGCCACATCCATCCCCTCACAAAACCGACACACCCTTTCATTCTCCTAGCCGACCACCTCCATCCCAACACCATCCATAACCCTATCCCTACCAAAAACAGATTCCATTGGTGAGATCCAAATCAGCCCCATCTTCTAATCCAAGAGAAGAATCGGCCAAAGCTTGAGGTGAATCTTGTGAAACTTTAACGGCGTCGAAAGGCAACGAAGAACTTGGAGTTTCCCTCCAACCGGCACGCTTTCGGTGGATCCGGAACGGAGCGATCCAAAGAGAGTTAAATGGGAATTATCCATTCCGGTAAGGTAACGAACGTCTCCACTCTTGTGTGTTTCTCTCTTAGATCTTTTCTTTGGGCATTTACCATATCGTGTGATTTGTGATTGGTAGAACTTTCGTGGATAATATCTATTAAATTATAGTTATTGTTATTGATTTCCATTTGAATTCGTGAGGCGTGGCGGCCCTCATTTTATTTTCGTTGGGAGAGAACCACCCGTATCCGAATCCTTATTTTCGGTGGTGTTTCTTTTGGTACAACGTACGCTCGACTGAACCGTATGGGTTCATTTCGCTTGAGAGAATCTTGGCCTATAGCCTTGATATTATCTTAAGGGGCCTAGCGAACCCCTCGAATCCTATTAAATTAATTGTTGCAACTTGCATAGTGGCTGTGTTTATTCTTCGTGTGAGCGTAATATTAATTATAATTAAGCGAGCGTGTGAACCCCTTAGCCGTTACGGTGTCGAAACTCGTGGACTACATCAATTTGGTATCAGAGGGAGGTTGTGTTGATTTCTTAATTGACACCATCCTAATTAATTTTAGTAGGCTGACACGCACGTGCACAAAATTTTTCAAACAAAAAAAAGCAAAAAAATATTTTTTGTGGTCTTCCAATAGCAGCCAAAATTTTTATTTTTTAGCAAAAAATAAGAAAAAAAAATTAATTAATAATCTCCATATTTTTACCAGCAAGAATATCAAAAAAATATATATATATATTATTTTGAAATATTAGCGAGAACAAATCTATCTTTGAAAATTAATTAGGATCAGACTATATTTATTTGTATTTGTGCACTTACTCCGCGTAGTCTATCCCCATTTTCCCGCTGAAAATTAAAATAAAAAATGGCCTAAGATGTTTACGTTTCCCGAATGAAATCTTTAGGTTCCGTCATGAACGTTAGAAAGCCTTTCCATTGTCCGGTAGTGAAAGAGATTAAGGGGTTGATTGACCAACTAAAGGCTAATCAAGTTGTACCGCACTCATCTAGGCATGTTAGAGTTCCAGCTCCGACCTATGATGGGCTAGGTGGAACGCAAGAGTTTTTATGCTGGGTGAAGGCTATGGAGCGCTATTTTGAGAGATATCAGATTGTGGACCCCCACAGGATCCCCGTCGCGAGACTTCAATTATTTAGTCGAGCCCAGACCCTCTGGCTCAATGAGGAGAGACGTTTTGGGACATCCCTCGAAGAGTCAACTGTAGGTTGGAATATTATGAAGTATTTATTAACGGATGAGTATTACCCTCCATACTGCCGCTCTCCGTCGTCTGATTGTTTGAGTGAGTCGCCGCCTAAGATTTTGCCTACATCGAACCAGCATGTTCCCTCGTACTCCCGTATGAGGACGTCTCATGATTTTATTTCTCCCCGCCTGGGCACTAGACACTTTCCTATTTATGAGAGTGTTCCTATCAGCGTGATTGAATCTGAGTTTACGATTACGAGTACGCCCGTCACTGAGGACGATGCTGTTAATGTTGACAACATGAGTGACGATGAGGAGATTGGTTACCCGAGTGACTTGGATGAGAATTTCTCATTTGAGGAACCCTCTCCACTCCCTTTCGACGACATTTTCGAGCCATCCCTTTTGACTGTTGTGGAGCCTTTTGATGAACCTAAGTCGATTGATATTCTAGCTGAGTCAGAAGAGTTACAGTCTGCTGAGAGCTTACCCAATCGTGATTCATTTGACGATCTGTTAGGACATGAGCTTGCTATTTCTAGTCCGAGACGTATCGAAGTGCCCGTTTCTGAGATTTTCACTGTAACAGATGTCAGGACTGATGTGTTGGAAGATTGTTCTAGTAAAGGAGTTAAACTTTTGGAATACGATATTGAAGTGGAACTGGATGGGCATCCCCTAATGCTAACTCTTTTACCTAAACTTGAATGTGATTTTAACTCTCTACCATTTGTAATGCCTGATCTTGTTGTAGTGTTGCCGACCTATGATCCGTCACTGAATCTGAAATACATGATTTACCACATGATTTAGAAGACATGTCAGATGATTTTTCCGTAAGAGCGAATTCACTGTTTGAATTTTCTTACGACTTTATTGGGTTGCGACTGGATGATCTTTATTGGAAGTCAAATCCGTGTTTTGGGGTTTCGAATTGGATTACTAGTGGTACCTTGGCGATGGTGCCTTTTGACGTGATGTCCCCTCGACAAACTTATTTGTCAAGCCCGATCGCACACATTTATCCCCTGTCTTTTGATGACCTGTGCACGCACACGCTAGTGAACGTAGTTGCGACTGTTAAGTTGTGTTGCCCGCACATCATGCCAAATCTAGGAGCGCCCCGTTCTATATATAGTGATGAGTGTTTTCCGTTATCTTTTATTCATGATGTTTTGATGTTTAAATTTAAGTTTAAATCTAAAACTACGACGTTGTATGGCGGTGATTTCTCCACTGCTTTTATAGCACCCGTGCCACCTGACTTGGTCCCGTTACTGCCCACTGTTAAAGCAAGTCACGTTGCACATGGGTTCTCCCCACACAGTTCTAAGATTGTTTGTTGGAATCGGAGAGTATCCTACCGTTATATAAGTGATTTGGTTTTGGTTTGTCTCGTCCCTGAACGGATGCCTCCAGGCACCTCAGAAATATTTATGAATCGGCCAGTCCATTATTTGTGAATCTTATGGAAATTTAGTAGCATGACATTTCTTGTAGAATTTTCCATTGATTGGGGCATCGCTCCTATTTTATACTTTTCATACTTTACGCGTCATGCTTCTATGCCCCTTGAAAAGTCTATCTCTCCGTTTACATATTCCACTATGATTTCTATTGGGTTGGGTGGTGATAGTTTGTTAGGATCGTTCTCTTCTCCGGTCTCCATCAGAGGTATGTTGGTTGACGTTGTGGAAATACTTTGTTCTTATTTGTCTAATGCGTCTTTGAGGTCCCCCCAAGAGCACCTTTTGCTTTGCAGGTTCCTCTTCCTCAATGATTATACCCGGGACTACTCATCAGTGATGAGTATTTTTGAGAGGGGGAGGATTGATGGCGCCGCCATCCCCCGACATGTTGACTTGGATCGGCCCCCACCGGACGACGTTGGTGATCCGGTACATGTCAAAGATCCACGTCATGTTGTCGAAGAAGATCCCCTTCCAGATGATTATGGTGACCCGGTTTATGCTGGTGCCGACTCAAGCTTGTTGTTCCTTCGCCGCCTCGAGATGAAGATTTGTCATGACATCCTCCGCCATGGCCGCGTCAACATCTCCGCCAATGTCGTGTCAAATCTCCGCCGCGTCATTTTATATATTATTTCAGATTTTAATTATGTTTTTATTTGGCCAATGTTTAGCCAAAGTTTTAATTATTTGTCATTTCATTTTGGCCTTTGTTTAGCCGCATTTGGGGTGCTTATAACCCTTGTCTTTGTAAAGCCTATATAAGGCTATTTTGTATTGGATTTTGAGTGGATTGAATGAAAAATTAAAAACCTAATTTCAGATTTTGGAATTACCTTCTCCTCTTCCCTCTTCCTCTAGGCCGCCCCCTACCTTTCTCTTTCCCTCTTTGGCCGCCGGCCTACCTCCTCCCCTTCCAAGGCTTCGGCCACCTCCTCTCCTCCTCCCGTCCCTCTATCACCTTTCTCTACTCAAGGGTTACCCCTAGCCGCCTCCCCATCCTCATCCCAAAACGAAAAATCCATCCCCTCCATTCAAATCCGCCGGCCACCCTTGGCATCCCCTCCAAAAATCGACCCTCATCAACTTCATCCTTGACCGAGCCCTCTCCATTTGCCATCAAGATCTCGGCCACATCCATCCCCTCACAAAACCGACACACCCTTTCATTCTCCTAGCCGACCACCTCCATCCCAACACCATCCATAACCCTATCCCTACCAAAAAGCGATTCCTTTGGTGAGATCCAAATCAGCCCCATCTTCTAATCCAAGAGAAGAATCGGCCAAAGCTTGATGTGAATCTTGTGAAACTTCAACGGCGTCGGAAGGCAATGAAGAACTTGGAGTTTCCCTCCAACCGGCACGCTTTCGGTGGATCCGGAACGGAGCGATCCAAATAGAGTTAAATCGGAATCATCCATTCCGGTTGGGTAACGAACGTCTCCACTCTTGTGTGTTTCTCTCTTAGATCTTTTCTTTGGGCATTTAGCATATCGTGTGATTTGTGATTGGTAGAATTTTCGTGGATGATATCTATTAAATTATTGTTATTATTATTGATTTCCATTTGAATTCATGAGGCATGGCGACCCTCATTTTATATTCGTTGGGAGAGAACCACCCGTATCCGAATCCTTATTTTCGGTGGTGTCGCTTTTGGTACAACGTACGCTCGACCGAACCGTGTGGGTTCATTTCGCTTGAGAGGATTTTGGCCTATAGCCTTGATATTATCTTAAGGGGACTAGCGAACCCCTCGAATCCAATTAAATTAATTGTTGCAACTTGCGTAGTGGCTGTGTTTATTCTTCGTGTGAGCGTAATAGTAATTATAATTAAGCGAGCGTGTGAACCCCTTAGCCGTTACGGTGTCGAAACTCGTGGCCTACATCATTAGTGGTTATAAGTGACTTCTCAAGATTCACATGGGTGTTCTTTCTGAGGATGAAGTTTGATAACTTTAATTGTTTAACAGAGTTTCTCAAATGTATACAGAGTGAGTTAAATACTCATATTGCCCTGATCAGAAGTGATCATGGGACAGAGTTTGATTCTCTTCTTATGCAAGAGTTCTGTAAGAGTGAAGGGATCAGACATACATTCTCAGCACCTAGAACTCCTCAACAAAATGGGGTAGCAGAAAGGATAAATAGAACCCTAATTGAATCTGCAACTACATTGTTGTCAGATGCTCACCTTCCTCTATCCTTTTGGGCTGAGGCAGTGAACACCTCCAACTATGTACTGAATAGAAGTTTGATACATAAAATGAAGGGCAAGACTCCCTATGAATTACTCAAAGGGAAGAAATCTAAAGTAGATTACTTCAAAATTTTTGGTTGTATTTGTTATATTCACAACAATGACAAGAGATATATAGCAAAATTTCAAGCAAAAGCTGATGAAGGAGTGTTTCTAGGATACTCCATGATCAATAAAAATTATAGGGTCTATAATAAAACTACTCAAAAAATAGAAGAATCTGTCCATATTTCCTTTGCTGAAACTAATATGTCTTTTAAGGAGAAGAATACTTCTACCATAGAACATTTGCAGGTACATTCTCTAGCTGAAGACTTGGACAGATTTTAAGTTACTCAAAAGGATGAAAGTAGTGAAGATGAAGAAGCTGCTCAACATTTGGAAGAAAATCTTCTTGAAGAGCCAGTTGTTGTTCCACAAGAGGAAACAACAACACAGTTTGGTGAACAATCAACACCACCTGTTGATTTAGTAATATCAAGAGATCATCCAATCTCCCAAGTGATTGGAAACATCTCAGATGGTGTGCAAACCAGAAATCAGGTCAACCAAAACCTGATGCACACTTGCTTTCTCTCTCAAATTGAACCTCAATCCATTCAAGATGCAGAGCAAGATCCACACTGGATCATTGACATGCAAGAGGAGTTGCATACATTTGAAAGAAACAATGTTTGGGAACTAGTGCCTAAGCCAAAGGATCATTCCATTGTTGTAACAAAATGGGTGTTTAGAAACAAATTGGATGATCAAGGAATTATTGTAAGGAACAAGGCAAGGCTAGTTGCTCAATGATATTCTCAAGAAGAGGGGATAGACTATGACCAGACCTTTGCACCAATTGAAAGGTTAGAGGCCATAAGAATCTTCCTGGCTTATGATGCTCACAAGGGATTCAAAGTCTACCAAATGGATGTGAAGAGTGCTTTTCTCAATGGGGAGATCAAAGAAGAAGTCTATGTTAGACAACCCCCAGGTTTTGTCTCTCCAACTCACCCTGATTATGTTTTCAAACTACATAAAGCATTATATGGTCTAAAGCAAGCTCCTAGAGCATGATATGAGACCCTAGCATGCTTTTTTCTAGAAAATGATTTTATTAGGGGGAGAGTAGACCAAACTCTTTTTATTAGAACCCATAAGTCCCATACCCTACTAGTACAAATATATGTAGATGACATCATCTTTGGTTCTACTGATTCAAACTTGCGCGAAAAGTTTTCCAAGCTTATGCACTCTAAATTTGAAATGAGTAGCATGGGTGAGCTATCCTTTTTCTTAGGATTGCAAGTCAAACAACATGCTGAAGGCATATTTATTTCTCAAATCAAGTATGCAAAAGAGCTGGTTATGAAATTTGGTATGTCTGATGCATCATGTATGAAAACACCCATGCGTACCAATGTTGTATTGGATGCTGATGAACATGGGAAACCAGTTGATCAGACAACATATAGAGTAATGATTGGCTCTTTATTGTACCTTACAGATAGTAGGCTTGATATAATGTTTGCTACATATATATGTACTAGATTCCAAGTTAGCCATAGAGAGTCACACTTAACTTTAGTAAAGAGGATTCTTAGGTATGTTAAGAGCTGTCCAAATCTAGGTCTCTGGTATCCAAAAGATTCAGCATTTGACTTAACTGGATTTTCAGATGCTGATTATGCTGGATGCAGAATAGACAGGAAAAGCACCAGTGGAACTTGTCAGTTCCTTGGTCATAGACTTGTCTCATGGTTTTGTAAGAAACAAACATCTGTGTCAACTTCAACTGCTGAAGCTGAATATATGGCTGCAGGTAGTTTTTGTTCACAAATTTTGTGGATTCAAAATCAACTCCAAGACTATGGTTACAACTTAGAGAAGTCTAAAATATTTTGTGACAACACCAGTGCTATTTCCATTGCACAAAATCCAGTCCTCCATAGTAGGACAAAACACATAGAAATTAGTCATCTTTTTCTAAGGGATAATGTTGAGAAAAATAAAATTGAACTTCAATATATCCCAACTAATTTGCAAAGAGGAGATATTTTCACCAAGCCTTTGGATGAAAAGAAACATACATTCTTCCTAAATAAGTTACGCATGTAAGATGGAGGAAGCCTAAAATAAATTCCAAGATTTTAAAATCTAAAAACAGACAAAGATTAGGCTAAAAACTCATCTCTTTTTGTGTCTGTAGGATAGTTTGTCTCTGAACTGCGCTCAACGTTTTCCCAGAAATCGTCGAATGGCGATCGACGGTCTCCCAAACATCGTCAAACGCAGATTGATGTTTCCTGAATCGTCGACCAGAGTTCAGCGCCGCATGATAGCTCTAGTCTATCCTTCCTTCTGATAAACGGTCGTCGAGCAGAGCTCGACGCTCATCAGTGTCGTTGAACGGAGATCGACGACATTGAAACCCCTTCGTATTCCATTAGAAGCCTAAATCGTCGAACAGAATTCATCGATTCTTCGTTTTAGCGTCGAACCCTAATATAAAAATCTTTTTTCGGTCGTCGTTCTCCTTTGCGCGTTCATAGTTTATGCAGAAAAACTCTTTTTCCATCCAAACTCTTGCTGCACTTGGTTGTGTTTGTTCAATCTTTGCAGGTACAAATGGCGGTGTCGGTTGCCGCTCTTTCCAAAATGAAATTTGATACAGGTTTTGACATAGATATGAACTCCTTCGATGGAAGCGATCAGAGGTTCATAGATATTCTGAATCTTTACCGAGAACAGCAGTTAGTTCAGCTTATGACCACCAGAATAAAGATTGCGGCAGATGAAATCAAGGAATGGGTTTTTACTGCATCCAATGTGAATGAGAATACTATAGTCAGCATGATCAACGGGACTCAGGTACCTTTGTCCCCTATTCTTCTGACTGAAGTATTCGCCTTAAGTACTGGAGATGACTCTATTAAATTGTCTAGAGAAGAATTTAATTCCATGTTAGATAGAATGGGTCATTCTACTGTCCACCCTAATAAGTTATTGAAAAAGAATGTATCATTTGAATTTCAATTTTTGGCTGATGTTGTGGGAAAAGTGCTTCTGGCAAAGCACAAAGCTCATGATACCATC
This sequence comes from Platanthera zijinensis, assembly GCA_039513925.1. Taxonomy (NCBI): domain Eukaryota; kingdom Viridiplantae; phylum Streptophyta; class Magnoliopsida; order Asparagales; family Orchidaceae; genus Platanthera; species Platanthera zijinensis. The sequence continues at coordinate 92,899,817 of CM077095.1, read as the reverse complement.
TCAAGGTATCAGCTCTGCTTAATGGGAGCAATAGTTGACAAGAAACATCTGGATTGGGGAACTATCTTCTTTGACTTGATCAAGAAGAAAATTAACAAAGGTTGTGTCTTTTTTGGGAGGATTCTAGGGGTTTTCCTGCATTCCAGGTGCCCTAAATTACTGGTTTCAAATGGGATGCACATCAATGCATCCAAAAGGCTCACCTGTTCCCTTTTCAGTAAGTGGGACAGGCAGATTATCAACCCCAACAGGGCTACTACAGCACCATCTGCTTTAGGCATAAGGACTACTACAGTCACTTCCCCTCAGGTCTCTGCCCCAGCAGAAGATTTGCCTACTTCCTCCTCTGCTCATCCTTCTCCAACTCCTATTATTTCTGCCTTACCTTCCTCATCAACCATCCAATCAGCCATCTCCTCCCCCATCACAATTTCATCACCTATTTCATCTCCTCCAACTACCACCTCAGAACCATTTCACCCTTTGTACTACTATCCAACCATTGATTCTTCCATTTCATCTTTCAACACTTTGGATGACTCCTTCATGGATGATTCCCCCTCCTCACCTCTTGAGCCTCCATCATCCTCCTCATACCAACAGCTCCTCCATGACATCCTTGCTCAACCATCTTTCTCACCATCCATCTCCACACCCGTATCATCTATCTCCACAGTCCCAATATCTCAACCATCCAACCCTATACCTCCTACAACCACACCATCCACCATTATGCCAGCAACATCAACTCCTACCTCTACTCAAGCCCATCTTGAGCATGTAGATATTCCTGCACTAGAAGATAGGCTGTATGAGCTGCTAGCCCCCAGGCAATCCTCATTGCTGGAGACCACAATGGCTCCACTTCTGAAACATGTTCAGGAGCTGTCTGACAGGCTATCTTCCTTTCTCTCTTCTCAGGCAATCCCTTCCTTTGGGTGCCTTGATCCAGTTCCTACTGAATCAAGGCAGGGGGAGATGCCTCAAGAAGCTGATGAAGTTCCTGCTGCTGCTCCAGTTCCAGTGTTTACAGTGGACCTCAGGTCACAGTTAAGTGCTTTTGATTCTCTTCACAGAAGATATTTACCAGTTCAGCAAGTTCAAGATCTTACTAAGGCCATTGTGCCAATTTCAGAATGTGATCACAGCCTGATTGCATCATATGTCAACTCATTTAAGGCTGAGGATGTTATTGTTTCTGTTTGTACTGCTGTTATATCTGTTGGAACTACTGACTTTGAAATGCTGTCTGCTGATGCTGATGCTATTGCTGATAAAGATCTTGCTACTTATCTGGAAGAACCTGCTGCTCCAATTCCTTCTGCTCTTGTTGCTGCTTTAATAGGTTGTGTATCTGCTGCTGCTGTTCCTGTTCTGACTCCTGAACAATTGAAACAACAGAGAAATACATCAAAAGTATAGATGATTTGTATGACAGACCACAGAGTTCTTAAAGTGATCAATTCAATACAAAATCTGATGACTCTACTAGCACTGTTGCTAGGAAAAGGGAAGCTAGAAGTAAGGCCATGATGAAGGTCCCTCCTGTAAAGGCCAAGGATGTTAATGACATACCCTATTATATTCTATATGATTGCCAGATAACTGAATCTTGGATGCAGTATTCTAAAAACCATCTAAAGGCCATGAGAAAAAGAAGTATGAGAAAGGATCATCCAAGTTTCAGCCTCCTCCTCCTCCTCCTCCAGATTCTGGATCAGCTGGAGGCTCAGCTTCTCAAACCTCTGCTACAAAGCAAAGCTCCTCCCAATCTTTACAGAGATATCATCCCAGAGGGCAATATCAAAGAGGTTATCAGTCAAGAAGGGGACAATATAGAGGTAATCAGAGAGAACACAGGATTCAATCAAGACAACAAAGGGAAGGACAAAGACATGTGGACTCAACTCAAGGTCCTTTCCCTTATAAACTCAGAGAAACTATTGATACAAGGATTTCTACTGCTTCAGAAACTGTTAATAGATATGAACCTGCAATCCCTTTTGAAGATCCAGAGAATAATCCTTTATCATGGAATGCTAGGATGAAAGAACTTGCTGCCTTAGATCAGTTGAAGAAGGCCAGAGAGCAACGAAAAGACACTTCCATCATCACTACCTTGTCAGAGCAAAGGAAGGAAGAAATGGAAAGATATGCTTCAAGGAAGTTCTTTGACCCAGTGGATTACATAAAACTGCATCCTGAGGCTGTGGTTCCCATGCCAAGATCTCAAACTTCCTTAGGTGCAGAAGATGACAGAAGGTCAAAGAAAGAGGCTCTCAATCCCAACAGGGAAATCTTATTTAAGAAAAGAAGTGAAAAGAAGTGATCTCTGTAAGCAGTCAGTACATTCATTTTAAAACACTTGCTGATATTCTATCTCAATGCTGCTATACGGCATGTTCTGCTCTATTGCTTTAATATTTTTGCTTTTCTGTATTTGCTTTTGTATTTATTACTGAGTTCTGCAAATAGTAATCCTAACCCAAATAGGGGGAGATTGTTGGAACACCCTATTACTAATTTCGGCAAAGATCACTATGTTTGTAGGAAATCAGTTTGACCTAGATGTATAGTTGAAAATGTCAAGTTAGAATGAGTCTAGGGCTTAGAACTTAGGTTTGAAGCTGCCCCCAGGACCATTCAAGGATCAAGACTTAGAGCTGAGACAAAGACAATTATCGTCGAGCTTAGGTCGACGAAACGTCGAACTCCGGTCGACGTTCTTTGAGCTCAACTCTGCTAAGTCGTCGACCTCCGGTCGACGATCTTCGAGCTCAGATCGACGATCTTACTTCAGCTTATTCTTCAGGTCGCTGAGCTTCGGTCGACGATCTTCGAGCTCAGATCGACGATCTGCCTTCAGCTTATTCTTCAGGTCGCTGAGCTCCGGTCGACGATCTTCGAGCTCAGATCGACGTTTTCTGCCTGATGTTAAATCCAATCTCTGAGCTCAGTTCAACGATCGTAGAGCTCATATCGACGTTTTTTTGAGAGATCGACGACTTTAAGAATTCAAATTTAGATAGCTTTTGGAATGTTTTTCAAATTCTCTCAACATTTATTTCAAGAGATTTGTTAGCCGTTTTCATTTATTCTGGAGCAAGTTTCAAGGGATTTCTCAGAGAATGTTTATTTGACTTTCCTCCAGAAGACAAAATATTTATGGAAGACATTTATGACTGCTAACGGCTATCTTAGACAGAGGATCATCAGAGAATAATATGCACAACAGCAGATCAAGAGAAAGAACTTACTCATTACTCATCACACACTGAATACAGATATACACAGATAGTCAGATCAACAGAGAGAAAAATCAAGTGATCAATCCTGAAGAGTTCTATTGAAATTAGCATACTGAAAAGTGTTCATAGCTTCAACATCAAAGACTCCAGACAATTCATATTTCAGCCTCTGCTGAAATCATCTTCTGCTGGAGATCTGAAGCTTCTGAAGGCCTATTACCCTAGCAAAGCTATCACTCCTAAACCATCTACATCTCAGGGGGAGCTTTGACAACACAATCAATTCACTAAGTCTTCTCTCAGTGATTGAGACAGAGAAGACAACTTCACCTCTTTCTTTTCCTTTTCCTGCTGTAAAAGGGTTATCAAAACTCCCTTCAAAAGTTCTGAATCTGGTTCTGAGAGCCTTGTCAAAACTAAGTGGTGGCAAGACACCTTATCAAAAAATCTAGATTTGGTTTTTGAGCACCTTATCAAAGGTCATTGGTGCCAGGACACCTGATCAACTCATCCTGAGTGGATTCCTACAAGGATGGTAGAAGAGTGGATGTACCCAAGTTGAATGGGGAGCCACTATAGCTTCTTGTGTTTGGTTGCTTGTGTGTGTTCTTTGCTGTGTGCTGTGAATCTTTTGTTTTCTTTTTATTATTACTTATGTTTTATTGCTGCACCACAATACACATACTATATTAACTTAACTCTTCCTCTACAAAGTTTTATTTTGAAAAATAGTTTTAACAAACTATATTCACCCCCCTCTAGAGTCAGACTGATTTTATCCTCCACTTTCAGTTTCTATCCTATTTAAGTCCTTTTGATTCACGCCTTTTGAATTTTATTTTAATAACTAAGAAAAGAAGAAATGTAAATTAGTTATAGTTTTGGATTTAAACTTAGATTTTTATTATTTAATTGATATAATTATAATGCGTTGCTTGGATCTAGTAACAACACAATGCGATATTTAATTTTTGTTGCTTTGCTTAAATCTATTTAAAGAATTTTGTAAAAATTTTCAATGATTTATTTTTGTTAGTAAAGTTTATAAAAGTTAAACCGTACCTAAATAATTATTTTAGATTTACGTTTCGCCTTTTCCCTATTTAGAATTTCGCATGGTACTTGTGTTAGCATAATTAGAACTTTCTGATTAGTCCTATTTTATGTTTATCTAGTTTTTATATTTTTGCTTGGGGACAAGTAAAGCTTAAGCTTGGGGGAATTTGATAATACGTTTTGTAATCTTAACAATTATCCTATTTTTCTAGTTTATAATGTACGAATCTTGTATTTTAAGCTTTATTTTTATATTTCTTATGTTAATTTTATTGCCCCTAACTTTTTCCTCTCTTTGTGCAGCTTTTCTGAAAATTAGTCAAAATTGACCTGACACCCCCCCTACCACGCCCTCCCCGAGCATGACCTAGGGCGTGTCACCTTTTCCATAGGAATCAAAAAGCCAGAGGAAAATACTAGGGAAAATGGCTGTCACGCCCCCCTGACACGCCCTCCCCAGGAGTGTCCCCAGGCATGATACGGGGCATGTCGGCCTCTTTCCCGAAACCCGCCGCCGTATTAAATGCCATTTCGACTCAGCACACAAACAGTACTATCATTCCCCCCGTCACGGGCGTGACCTAGGGCATGACCCCTCCTTTTCCGATGACTGACGGATTTTTGCCCAATGATTTCGACATGACGTGGGTGTCACGCCCCTCTATATGGGCATGACCTTGGTCATGTCAACTAACGTACAGAAGCAATCATCCTTCCCGCCAGAATCTAGAGCCCACAGTCAACCCCGTACCTGTCACGCCCCCTAACATACCCCCCTAGGGAGTGTCGAAGGGCGTGACCAACCCGTTAACTTTTCCTATAAATTCAGACCCCCCTTCCATTTCAGCAAGCTTGGGTATAGAGGGGGAGGTGCTGCCCCTGTGTTTCTTGTCTTTTTTTTTGTTCTTCCCTCCGTCTCCCTTTCTTATTTTGTAATTTTACTAACCCTAGCTTAGAGCTTTTGTTGTAATAGCTTTTGTTGTAATCTTTCCTCTTGCACTAGTTCCTTAATGTTGGGCTAGAATAGGTTTTCAATTTCATGCAATTGTAATTTCCTTTTTCAAGTGTAGCTCTCTCTCTTTATTAATATAAGTGCTCTTTATTACATTGTGTTCTTAATTCTTTACTACTCATCCCCCCTCTTCCACTCCATTATGATTAACTAATCTTCTTTGTACTCGATCTTGATGATCCGAGGTTCGAGCGATTAAGTTAAGATGTTTTAATTTATCTTTTCTCTTTAGGTTTTAGGCCTTGAATTACTCTTGATTTTTCATGGGATGGAGGTATATTATCGATATATAGTCTCCACCTTTGCTTTCATTCTGGGCTAACCGAGAGGCCGATAGAATGAAGTGAGCATTCAAGAGTAAAGCGAGTTGTATTCACCCTCGAGAGAGGAAGACGTCCAAATCTCCCAGATTGGAGTAAAATCCAATAGTGGGGTTCACCGCGTAAAGCGAGCTTTAGGCCTCCGATTTGAACGAGAGTTGGTCGGACCTTCCTAAACTCAGTTGGGCACGACTTCGAGAGAAGCGTGTTCAAGCTTTAGGAACCTCCACGATCAAGGACCTTTACCCTATTAAGTTTATGTTTTTATCGCATTTCTTAGTCGACTTTAGCCGAGGTGATTCTTGGTCGATTGCATTTCCATTTCATATTCTCAGCCCTTCGTTGTAATCGCTTCTTATAGGCCTATAATTAACTGCAGTAGTTCTCTTTCTAGCATAATTTTATTTCCTTAATTGCAATTAGTTTCTCAAACCCTAGTTTTTCCGTCGATAAAATAATAGCCTTCGTGTGAGTAAGTATACTCAACAGTTCCCAGATTTCAATACGACACTTGTGTCCCCTAGCTACAGTTCGATAGGTATACTTGCCTCATTGGATTGCTAGTTCGGTTGCTTTTATTTTCTTCGAAGCTTAGCGACCATCAGCCATTTTTGACTAACTATTCACTAAAGAGTTTTCCTATGGTCTTGCAGTTACGATTTGCAAGCCTCTTATGCCCTTGGACACAATATGAGGCTTTCTCATCTGCAACTAGGAATATGGGGGAGTCCTTACTTTCACAATCAAAATTAATACAATAGATATTTCCTATACTAGTGATGCAGGCCCTCATGCTGACACCATAAAATTAATAGACTAAGCACGATTGCCACTCTACGATCAAATTCTACACTCGCACAAACTTCATCGCAGCGCACAAGCTATGCAATTATATCAATTAAATGCTAATGTACGGGCATCCAAACCGATTTGGATCGAATAAAGGCTATAGGCCAATATTCTTTTCTGCTAAAAGGACCCACCCAGTCTGATTGAGCGAAGGTTGTACCAAAAGAGATCTACGAAAAATTTACGATTTAGAAACAGTAGATCTCTCCCAACAAAAAGAAAACGAAGGTTTGCCAAACCTTTCGAACTTAAATAAAATAAGGATGAACAAAAAAATCAAACAAAGAAACCACTATAAAATTAATGCTATTAAGATTCAACGACAAAGTATTCCCCCACAAAAATTATTCTAGAGGTAAAAACACACAAAAGTAGAAGGGTTTCGTTACCCAATCGGAATGGATGATTCTGATTCACTATTTTGAATCACTCTTTAATGGCTCCGCCGGAGTTATGCCGAAAGGAGAGAAACTCGCCCACCTTCTTCGCTTCACGGTGGATTTGGATTCACCAAGAGGGATCTTTGAGCCTTAGCCGAAATCCACCAAAGATGAGAGCTGATGGTCGGTTTTTAGGGTTGATGGTTGGTCGGGTTTGTGGAGAGGTAGAAGGTGGCTGAGTATTGAAGGTGGAGAGAGAAAAGGTGGCAGCTAGAAATATATGAGGGGGTGGTCAGGTTTTGATAGAGAGTGGGCTGGATGGTTTTCCTAGTGGTGGCCGATCGGATTTTGATTTTGAGGAGGAGTGCTCGGGTTGGAGGGGATGAGGCTTGATACTAGTGGGAGAGGAAAACCAAGGGTGAGGAATGGGAAGTAGAGGGTTGGCGGCTAGGGGGGATGGCCAATCTTGAGAGAGGATGGGGTGGAGTTGGCGGCTAGAGGGGGTGGCAAAGAGGGGCTGGCCGTATACAAGAGAGGGAGGAGGAGGAGATGAGGCCGATTAGAGAGAGGGGGGAAAAAGTGGTCAGCGGCCCAAGGGAGGGAAGGAGGATAGGAGGATCCGAATTCTCAAGATGAGGGAGATAGAAGGGAAAATCTTAATCATGATTAGGGTTTCTTATTTAATTCATTCTCTAATCAAAATAAACAATAGTATGGCCTATATATAGGGTTACATCATTGTTTGGTTACATGCAGCCCTAAATAAAAATACATCACTCTCAGATTTAATGAAACATTAGGAGCATGAAATAAACATTGCAAATAAAAAAATAAAATGATTCAAATAAACTATTATTTTCCGTCTCCATTCATTGGCCGTCTTGCAACGCAAATCTTTTGTTGGAGATAGAGAAGGATCTTCCACGAGCATGGCATCATCGTCTTCAACATGTTGGAGCCCATCGTATCCATCAGTCCTCCCTCGCCCAAAAGTACTCATCACCGATGAGTTGGTCTGAATGTACCGACGTGGGAGAGCAACATCCAAATGTGCTACCTCCGATTCAAGAAGCCAAAAGTCTTCGGAGGCCGGACGATCACGCCATCGAATCAAGTAGCGGCAAACATCACCACTTAGAGAGGAGAGAACTATATCTTGGAGTATCCTGTCATGCAAAGAGGTGGTCCTGGGAAACCTTGGAAAAGCATTAGGAAATAAAGGAGAAAAAGTTTTATCTTCCAAAATCAACATACCTCCATTAGAGACCGATGGAGAGAACAATCCAGAAACAAGCTCACCCCCCAACCCATTAGAAAAGGCAGTAGAACTAAACGTATAGGAAGATAATTCAAGTGGTGGAGAAACATTTGGCATTAAATCAGAAACATTAAAAATAGTGGAAATACCCTAGTCAGTGGGTAACTTCAAAAGATATGTGTTTTCTCATAATTTCTTTAATATCCGAAAAGGTCTAGCTTGCCAATTCGCCAACTTTTTTAAAGTGCCCAAATGCATCCGTTCAGGGACGAGACGCACCAAAAGTAAATCGCCAACCTTATAGTGAGACACTCTTTCATGTAAGATATCAAGAAATTCATAAGATGTATAATGTGTGGTTAGCGCTTCACTAATGTGCTTTTAAAAATTATGAACATGAGAGGCAAAAACTGGTGCGAATTGACTTGACCTATAATATGGAGGTAACGAAATAAATTCAAATGGCACTGGTGCTTTATATCCGTGCACGATCCCATTTGGCAATAAACTAGCATGAAAGTAATAAGACGCAACTTGATTGAGTACTTTTTTAAAAATGCACCAAGTATCTTACTACCGTGAGGAGTGAACCCTTGTGTTACATGACTTACCCCAACTACTGAGGATAAAAGGGTTATGTCTTATAACATGGGGGCCTTATAATCAAAGATGATTTTAATGGGCTCCAAATTTGCAGTTTTAATTTTATATTTAATATACTCACGCTTGACAGGAAGATATGTCAAGGAGAACCGTTCATCATAAATAATAGAGTTGGATGCTCCAGGATGTGAAAAGATGTGCGAGCGATATAACTCAAGGGGCCTAATTGTGGTAACTAACGTGCGGAAAAGAGGGTCATCAAAAGGTGGTGGGTAAATGCGTTCAACTGGGTGTGGTATATAAGTAAGTATAAGGGGCACCACAACCAGAGGCATAATATCCAAAGAATCAGAATCAGTCGTAGTGGAGGACAGAACCGTAGACGTACACGCATGAAAATGAACAGTCAAATGTGACACGTAGGAAGTTCTACGGGGTACTTTGTACAGTCCAAAAACTAGTGCGCTCAACTTAGTAGTATCTATATGCTGAGACAACGCCAATGCAGGAACTAATAAAGTGGACGTGACACAAAAAATCAGACTAGGACAACCGGTTCCACGTCCTAAAAAGTCAACTAATGTTGGGAAATAATCAAGAGGAAGTGTCGGCAAAATCAAACCGGGGATAAAATCTGAATCAGTATAAATTTCACCCAATGGTGACAACATCAAGGAACTCTCATTCAGGTGTATAACACATGAATCGTCCAAAAATAAAACTTCCTCGCTTGAAATTTCTTCCAACACACTAGAGACATCATCCGAATCAGAGTCAGTAAAACTCTCAGAAATTTGCAAAATTTAACCCGATAGAATTTCTAATTCAATTTGAGCTTTAGGAAATGGTGATAACGTCAAAGAAATAGTTTTATGGTTCTCAGCGCTAAAATCATCAAAAAATATCCGTCCCTCATAAGGTAATTCATCCATAATAACACTTGGGACATCCTCACTCTCACGCACCTAAGATAACTCAGATACAATCTCAGTGGGTGCGATCGTAGACTCTATCAAGATAGGGATCGTGTCCTAGAGAGGGCACTTAATACTAGGTTTGTCCGACACAATACTAGCGGTCAAATAATAGCTAACAAAATACTCTCACAGATCGAAATGTAATAATCCCATAGATTATCTTCCTACTCACTAGGGATTCCCTCAATGTCGGGCTCATCAAAATCGTCGGACACTAACGCACATGACGAAATACTCTCACCTAGCTTGTCATCTTCAGGATCAAGAGATACTATATCCACATCAGAATCCTCAGAGGTATCAGTCACTATCTCAAGGGGCTTAGACGTCGAAGATAAAAGATACAAATCTCTAGTAGTAAAATCATTGGAGTCCAAGACATATGACCTATTAGGAATAGTTTACCTAAAGGTGGGAGTAGGCACACTAAGGGTAGGCTGACCTTTTGGGGGAACTAATCTAGTGTTTGGTTTATAATCATTCCTATAGGCAGGTGGGGAACTAGTGTCATAACAATACTCACTCATAGGCTTAGTGTAATTAGTGCGGAGATAGACTGGATCAAATTGATCGGGTAGTAGGCTACGCATTGCTCGCCTGGTATGTTTATAACTACCAACATGCCGCTCTTCGTTTAACCAAAATACCTGGGCTTGACCTATTAACCGCTCTCGGGCGATGTTAACCTTTTGGTGGTCGTCCCATTCGTAACAATCAAAATAAAGTTCTACCCACTTAATCCAGTCCCTAAAATCTTGAGAATTCTCATAACCATCAAATGTATCTCACTCTTAGTGCAGGAAAAATGTTGGGATGGTTGACATTCCTAAGGTATGATGGCAAGGTTGGGGTAGGCGTTAGTTGCCTAATCAAGTCAAAAATCTTTTCCACTATGGGTGAATAAACTAGTTTCCTCACATTTGACATGGAATCATAAGATTTTAATTGGGAAACATTAACGTCATAAGACATATCAGTGAGAACTGGTGGAAAATCTACCCGGATTTTGTCCACAAATAATGAAAAATGAACCTGACTAACTAAACTCTAGGAAAGACGGAATTGTTCCCGCTTTGCAACTAGGGTAATAAATAAATGATATTGATTTTCTTGTTGAAAATATTATGAATATTATTAAAAATATATATTTGATTTTTTTTGCTGAAAAATAAAAATATAGGCCGCTATTAGCAGACAAAAAATTAAAATTTTGTTTGATTATTTTGGCTAAAGAAACGTTCAAGTGCATGTCGGCGTAATAAGCAAAAAGTGGGGAGGGTACCAATTAGGAAATTGACATGAAACTCCATATGATACCAAATTGATGCAGGCCCTCACGTCGACACCGTAATATTAACGGACTAAACATGATTGCCACTCTACGATCAAATTCTACAATCACATAAATTTCGTCACAACGCACACGCTTTGCAATTATATCAATTAAAATGTAAACGTATGGGTAGCCAAACCGATTAGTATCGAAAAAAGGCTATAGGCCAATATTTTTTCTGGCTAAAAGGACCCACCAGGTCCGATCGAGCGAAGGTTGTACCAAAAGAGATCTACCAAAAATTTACGATTCGGAAATGGTAGATCTCTCACAACAAAAAGAAAACGAAGGTTCGACAAATCATTCAAACTTAAATAAAATAAGGATGAACAACCAAATCAAACGAAAAAAACACGATAAAATTAATGTTATCAAAAGTAGAATGTTTAGAAAGAAGAACACACAAAAGTAGAATGTTTTTGTTACCCAATCAGAATGGATGATTCTGATTCACTATTTTGAAACGCTGTTTAACGGCTCCGCCGGAGTCACGCCAAAAGGAGAGAAACTCGCCCGCCTTCTTCGCTTCACGCCGGAGTTGGATTCACCAAGTGGGATCTTTGATCCTTAGCTGAAATACACCAAAGATGAGAGGTGATGGTCGGTTTTGTAGGGTTGATAGTTGGTCGGGTTTGTGGAGAGGTAGAAGGTTGAGAGAAAAGGTGGAACCTAGAAATATATGAGGGGGTGGTCGGGTTTTGAGGGAGAGGAGGATGGATGGTTTTGCTAGTGGTGGCTGGTCGGGTTTGGGGTTGAGGAGGAGTGCTCGGGTTGGAGAGTATGAGGCTTGATGGTGGTGGGAGAGGAAAATTTAGGGTGAGGAAGGGGAAGTAGAGGGTTGGCGGCTAGGTGGGTTGTCCAAACTTAAGAGAGGATGGGGTGAAGCCGGCGGCTAGAGAGGGTGGCTAAGAGGGGCTGGCCGAATACAAGAGAGGGAGGAGTAGGAGGACGAGAAGAGGCCGGTTAGAGAGAGGAGGGAGAAAGTGGCCGGCGGCCCAAGGGAGGGAAGGAGGATAGGAGGAGCAAAATTCTGAAGATGAGGGAAAATGGAGGGAAAATCTAAATCAAGATTATGGTTTCTTATTTCATTCATTCTCTAATCAAAATAAACAATAGCATGGCCTATATATAGGCTTACATCATTGTTTGGCTACATGCAACCCAAAATAAAAATTCATCACTCTCACATTAAATGAAACATTAAGAGCATGAAATAAACATTACAAAAAAAATAAAATGATTCAAATAAACTATTATTGGCCGTCTCCATTAATTGGTCGTCTTGTGCCGCAAATGTTTTGTTGGAGATGGAGAAGGATATTTTGCGAGCTTGGTGTCATCGTCTTCAACATGTTGGGGGCCATCATCTACATCACCTAGTGCCTGTCAAGATAACCCCTTTGTCACTTGACCTCCTAATTTGGCACTCATCCTTGAGGAAAGAAATTTCATAGCCAAGATTACATATTTGGCTTATTCTTATGAGATTATATTGCAACCCTTTCGCATAAGCTACTTGTGTGATAGTGACTATGTTATTTGATATCTTACCATACCGTTTAGTCACTCCCCTTTCTGAACCACCAAAGATATTCTCTACTATAGTGTACTCCTTCTTCATGCTCCTTATTCCAGTCATAAGCCTAGAATACCCACTGTCCAAGTACTATTTAGGGGTTTGGCCACTTGGACTAACCTGCAAGGCATAAATCAGTTAACATTAGGACCCTAACTTCTTATTGGTTCTTAGGTGCATATTAGTCTGATAATAACCATGTTTACCTACAGCTCTTCTAATAGGTAAGCTCTCTCTTGCTCTTGGCACACTTGTATTGAGGAAGCTATCTATAACATAGTGGCCCACTTTTCCACAACACCAACACTCATGAATATTGTACCTTCTTTTAAGAGTTAGTCTAGTGGCGGTATTGGCAGTAGCTCTTGGTCTAGAAGGTTCCGCAGTAGTCCTATTCTTTTGTTTCCCAGCCCCAATTTGACAAGTGGTTGGTCTGGCAGTAGAAGAGCTTGTGATATATTAAGCCCTACTAGTAACTGCCCTCTTTTAAGAAAGCAAACTTTTGATGGCCTCTAAGATGCCCAAATCAGGTCTACTGAAAGACTTTCCCTAAGTCATAGAGTGGGTTTGGAATATTCTTAGAACAGTATACAACTTTACCCTTGAGTGAAGGGGCTCGTGCACCAAAAACAAATGGTCTAGGGTGGGAAATTTTAATTTCCTTATGGGATGTCTTGAAGGCACTTGGACCCTTGCTATATCTACCACAATAGTGTGGAGCATCTTTGCTCACAATAGTGGAACTACTACTCTTCCAGTAACCATAGGTGCTCTTTATGTCATACCTATTGGAGGGTAGCATCATTCTCTTGAATGGAACAGTTGGCTTTGAGGCCAGTGGCTATGTCCGAGCTTTGCCCTTTCCTTTGGGATTGACAACTCTTGTGGATCCCTTGAATCCCAACCCCTTCTTACCATTATGGGAAGTGAAGGTTTCTATCAAGGGAAGCACTAAATTGGGCTTTGAATAGCTAGCCACTATTATCTTCTCCCTCTCCTACAACACTTCCAGGTTCCTTATTCTATTTTCCTGGTACTCTATGGTACCTATCTGAATGAAAGAGAAAGTTTATAGCTCAATGATCTCTTTCATATTCTGATTAAACAGTGAAGCTGAATCAGCATGCTGGGAAGCAGCAAACTGAAGGGAGGTAATTTCCTTAGCTTGCTTCTTAGCAAGCAGCTTGCTTTCCTTGAAAGCACAAAGAAGGATACCATATTTGTCAATTATAGAATTGGCATCTTCCTCAGACTCAAAATCTCCTTCATCTCTTGATGAATGAGCTTCATAATCTTGGCTAGTCTCATAGCGTGACACAAAAGAAGTCTTGGACAAAGAGTTTACCTTTATTTGACCAGGTTGTTCCTGGCTGGAGTCATCATTAGTCAGAGCCATCAGTCCTTGGATGAAATTATTTTCTTCTTCTTCCAGCATAACATTAACAAGCCTAATGTAGGCTTCATCATCCTCTTCTCTTTCTGACACTAAAGAGGAAGAGTCAGTCCAGCTCTTCTTCTTCTTAGCAATGAAGGATTTCTCCTTCTTGACTTTGTGCTGGTGGTCCTTCTTCTCATAAGATTCCTTCCTTTTGACAGGGCAGTCGGCTATAACATGCCCTGGCTTGCTGTAGTAATAACAAACCACTTTAGAAGAAAACTGTTTATTGGGTATAGAACCATACCTGTCCTCCTTAGAGGATTTCTTCCTCGCCTTGTAGTAGTCTTCTTTAGGATGAGAGGAGGAAGAGGGTATGCTTCTCTAGTGTTTCTTCTTCATAAACATTTGGAACTACCTAGAGAAGACAAAAAAGTCTTCATCAGACATATGATTGTCTGATATGCTGGTCTCTGATTTTTTAAGTCAGATTACGCATCCCTCCTTGGTGGAGAACGTGTCTTCCTTCTGCTCCTCCTTGTGGCTTCTGCTTTGAATTCCACGGATTTTTCTTTAGCTTGGGACTTACTGACTTTCTCCTCTTCTTTTCTGGCTATTAGCTATATTTCATAGGACAACAGCTTCCTAAATAGAGTTGCTAGTGGAGTGTCAGCAAACTTTGCCACCTCTCTAATGGTACAGATTTTAGTATCCTAGTATCTAGTTATGGACCTGAGAAACTTGTCATTCTGCTCATAAGTGTTGAAGACTCTTCCATATGTCCAAAGCTCATTGATAATCCTGAATAATCTTTCATAGCAGTCAGTTATACTATCAGTCTTGCTCTTCCTAAAGGCCTTATACTCCTGATTGAGTATGGACTTTCTGTTGTCTCTTACTTCCTCTATACCCTCCATATAGACCACTAGTGTGTCCCACATCTCCTTTGCTGTCTTGCAATCTACCATATTTTGAACGGTGGACTCATCTATGACACTAACTATTATATTTTGTTCCATCTTGTCAATAGTGGCCAGAATGACATCATCCTTTGTCATTTTAGAGTAGGTCTGGGGGGGTCTGGACATTTTCATCTAGAGTAGACACTTTCATAGGGATGAAAAGCCCTTCCTTGATAGTGATGAAGATTCTAGGGTCATTTGCCTCCATGAACATCAAAACCCTTTCCTTCTAGGTGTCAAACCCTCTCCTTCCAGATGCCAAACCCTTTCTTCTTGCATATGGGAAGCTTCATGGCACCTAGCTCCTTATAGTTCACACCTGAACTCATAAGGACAGATTTTCTTGCTGACCTTGGAGATCTACTCAGACTGTAGAGTCCTTAATGAGCAACCTCCCTTTGATACAACTTGAAAGACTTTGTTTTAAAGGTTAGCTAACCCTAAAGGGGGTGGGGTGAATAGGTTTTAGGTCACCTTTTGATTATTTAGACCTACACCTTATATATTGTGCTTGGTGATTTGTTAAGTTAAGCTTTCAAGAACATCAACCAGATGACACAGATATTTTATAGTGGTTCCCTAGAGTTTAGGCACGTACGTTGTCCCTCTGTGCCCTTCTAACATTGCGTTAGACTAGATTATTCCCCCAATACTCGGCTCCAAGGAGATTACAATATGATCCCGCAAGACCACTCAGTCTTTATCAAGACTTACACCTCAGGAAATATGCCCTACCTGTTAAAGCCAGAAGCCCGATTTCACCTAGAGTTCGAATCTAGAGTTGCAGCTGACACCTAATCTTCTCGAATCCTTTCCTTGACATGAGTCTCGGGAGCTAAAAACAGACTGTGGGCTTTAGCTTGGAGTTCCCACCTCTTACCCAAAAGAATTAGAAGCTCTTCCCCTCCCTAGCCAAGGCTGAGCTAGGTGCCTTAGAGGAAAAATAAGAAAGGGGTCAACAACCTTTTCAAGGCTCCTTATCGGTCTATTTAAAGGCCTCTTAGTTTGACCTGCCAATAACAAAACTGAACCGACCTGAAATAACAAAATTACCTTGGGTTGGGCCTGCTAACATCCAAACCCCGTTGTTCTGAAGGGTTATATGCAGACCACAAAGGACAAAAGAGTAAAATTACCTGAGACCAAAGAATAAAAAACCTACTTGGGGGTAGGAAAGTAAAAATGGCCTTTTCGTTGAACCGACGCTCGATGAATCGTTGACACAATGTTGGGCGAACACTTAACAGGCGCTTTATGAACATCGAGCCGGCGCTAGACGAACGTCGAGCCTGCGCTCGACGAACGTCGAGCCTGCGCTCGACGAACGTCGAGCCAGCCCTCGACGAACGTCGAGCCGCCGCTCGACGAACGTCGAGCCGCCGCTCGACGAACGTCGAGCCGCCGCTCGACGAATTTCGAGCCGCCGCTCGACGAACCTCGAGCCGGCGCTCGACGAACCTCGAGCCGGCGTTTGACGAACCTCGAGCTAGCGCTTGATGAACATGAAATCTATTGGGCGAGGGGTACCCATCAGCTCCCCTCGCAAGTATCCCATCTCGCCAATAGAGGCAATCCTAAGCCGCGAGAGCCCTCTCGTCTGCTCCACTGCTCCACTCTCGCCTCGCGAGTGCCCTACCTTGCAAATACTTCATCTTTCTCTAAGAGATCAGAACCCGCCGCGAGATCCCTCTCACCTGCTCTGCTACTCCCCTCTCGCTTCTTGTGTTTTTCTTTTTAGGAGTACCGATGATTTATCCCTATGGTCATACTCGTCTATGCAATCTTCTTGCCCCTAGCAATTTTCCATGAGTTACCTCCTGCGAGCCCGGGGTTGTACACAATGCCCGCTATTTTCGAGGTTTCCCCAAGCTCGAAAAGAAAGTAAAACCAAGGCTCACGGTGTTAAAGTTCATTTATGAGAGCATCTTTTGCGAGGCCCTCCTCTGAGGCTTATAAATATGTGGCACTTATCCCAGCATGGAGAGTCCGCCCTCTCTCATCTCTTCCTTCATTTCTTCCATCGCAGTCATGTCTCATAGTCAGAGTTTTTGCGAACGTCTCGCGATAGTGCATAATTAAAATAAGGCCAATGTAACTGCTCTGGCCCCAATTTTGGTTCATACCCCCGCTTCTTTACCGTCGTTGTCTCTCTAGAAGAATATTAAGACCACTGGCCCCCCTTCTCGATCGAGGGGACCACTCCGGTATCCTTGGAAATCCGTGCTCCTCATTCTTCTTGCTCTTCAGGACGATCCCTCGCAACTCACTGGGACCTCTTGCAACCTGCGTAAATGAACTAGATGTTCCCTTTCACTTTCTATAGACTTTTATCCCTCTACCTGGTGTGTTCGAGACCACTAGACTAAACCTTTTATCCGTACATCTCGCGGCTTCCAAGCCTTCTTGCGAGAACACCCCTCATCCTGATCTTTGTCTTCTTTCTGTGTAGGCATCCAGATAAACTACGTAGTAGAGGACTTCTCTGGGCAGCACACCATCTCGTCTCCTCCTCACCCAGACAAAATAGAAGACTATTTGGGAGATCCTATGGATCTGGTAGAGATGAAGCGCAGGACGACCGAGATGTTTCGGAAATACATACATATTATCCTTGAGATGGAATTGGACAAGCAAGCTGCCAACAGGCGTAATGACTAGCTAGAAATTGAATGCGCTCGCCTCTTCTCCGAGATTGATGCAAGAATTGAGATAGACGAGACAGCCACCCTAGCTATCGTAAACGATGACGATCAGCACCTTTGTCTCGTGCGTCGCAGTCTTGAAGTCGCTCGCGGCTTTTTGTTCCCGGTCAGCCCCCATGCACGGGGTCTCGCAGTTGTGGGCGTTGGAAATGGCATAAGAACTGAAGTCACTCCATCTCGTTCGCTTGTTCAATATTCTCGCTTATTTAATTATACTTTGTAATTCTGTTGTTTTTATTAATCTGTCGTCTCGCATGTTATTTAAACCTCGCGGACATGATGTCCGCCTCGTGCGGAATGAAACAATTATTAATAATGTTATCATGTTGACTTCTTTTTATGCTGGGCTTAATCAATATAACTATGTTAATTGATTTGTCTTTTTTTTTTAATTTTGTTCTGGCTTGTTGGAAAAGCCCTCGCCGGGCACCGCGCTCCGAGGTCAGGAGAGAGAACATGAAACGTCAGCCAATTCTTCAACTTCCTCCATATTTTCCCGCCCACTTTTCCAGTTGCTACTCTCTATTAATACGTCACCTAGACCAAATTGACTTACACCTGTGCTGCCCCCTCCTGTTGCATTTTAGATCCAGATCTCTTGCATCGTTTATCTCGCGGCTTACTCTCGGCACACCTTCTTCGCCCCCTTTCGCTTTTATCGTCTCACCTATCATGGTAAAGAAAAAGCCTGAGGAGGGCGAGGGGCGTAGCAGGTGTGGCAGGAGATTCGCTGACCATGATTTTCCCCCTAGCAAGAACTCTGAGGAGGACTACGACCTCTTTACCCTTGATTTTCTGGTGGAGGGGTTCGAGTTGCGGCCTCCGAAGGTCGGCAAGTCAATCAACACAATCTACCCCTCCGAACTCGCCTTCCCCGTCTTGTACTTTGAGTCACGGCTGAGACTTCCCGTCTGCCCAGAGGTTAAACAGGTTTTGAAATACTTTGGAGCCGTCCACGCAAAACTAAACCCGAACTCCATCTCGGTTTTGGTTGCCTTCGCCAGTTATATGCGCCGCGAGCACATCGAGTTCAGTCTGAACATCTTCCGTAAGTTATTCGTCTACCACGCCAACCATGACGGTGTCTCGTACTTGACGGGATAGGGCCCGAAGGTGTTCAAGACTCCCAACCAGAATCAAACCTGGCTTACCCGTTTCATCTTCACTCGCGGGAACCTTGGAGGCATTCCGATTGTGCCTCTATCGCTCGCCGAAATGTTCTACGTGACTCCTCAGGTCAGCGGCGCGGATCAGGTCCTCTGTGACTTATTCAGAGGAAATAACTTTGAGGTCAATTTCTTGAGGCAGGGCATCGAATCGCTCCTTCCTATGCTTCCCGGCGAAGGTACACTCGCATTTCTTTAGTCCATGTTTTTTATCCCTTTATCTCGCTATCTTTAATAATCGAGTTGTTTGTTTAGGGGAACGGAATATCGCAGATCATCCTCCTTAATTGAGAAGTGCGGGGCTATCAAAAGGTCTCTCCCTCGCCAGCATGGCGGCCGAGGCGGCGAAAGAGTCTTTGGCACCTGCCCCCAAGAAGAGACCCGGAGATGATGCCGCTCCTTCTCGGCATAGCCTCAAGAAGAAGATCAAGAAGGTTGTGATGTTCCCGAAAAGGTAAAAAATAGATAGCCCGGAAAGAGGGGAAAGAGATGCCAGGATCCCTGAGCCCCGTCTCTGTAGGAGACTCAAAATCGCCTCACCCACAAGCCGTCTCGTCATCTCTGGAGGCGGCCCTATTTGACCGGCCCACTAACACTTCTACCCAATCCGCCGAGTTTCCATTTCACGAAAATGGTTCCTCTAGCCATCCAGCCCCTCCTCGTAGCAGAATTACAACATGGGGTCCATGGTACATGATGATGTCGATGATCCAGTCCTCTTGTGGGAAATGGTCTCGAACTAGGTATCGATATCCACTCTCCTTACCTCATGGAAGGAGTAAGACCCTCTCACTAGCCACGCCTTCTCCCTTGGTTATGGTCTTTAAGGTTGTCCTAGTGCAGATCATTTGTACAAGTAATCCTCGCGAGACCTCGTCTTGAAGACCTCCCATGCTCAACTTTGCGCCCTGGAGCTCCCCCCCCCCCCGAATCTCATGCCGTCTTGTTTTCAACAAGAAGAAATTTAAGGAGGCTAAGACGGGCCTTACGATGGAGTGAGAGAAGTCGGATGGCTTCGAGAAGAGGCTGACAGTTGCTGAAGACCTCCTCGCAAAGAGCCAGGGTGGTGTGGCAAGCTTTAGTTTTATCCTTGGACAGTTTCTCTCTCGCTTATGTTTTTTGTTGATTGATGGGCATTTCGCTGGATGCCGAGACGGCAGATCGAATGCGCTCACACATAGAGGCCTTGGAGGAAGAGAACAAAAACTTAGCGGCCATGAATGCCCATCTTCGGGACAGTGTTCTGCCTTCCTCTCACCCAAAACCATTCCAAGCTCCCCCGCCCTCTCATTACTCCTTCAACGAGGTCGAAGAGATTTGCTGAGATGCCAACATCAAGACGGCAGAGCTTGTTTTGAAGATGATGAAGGAGCTAGGCATTTTCAAGGAAGACTCTAAGCCCGTCACTGCCTGTTACCTCGTGCCATGCCTTTATGGCGAGGTTGACAAGGATTCATCTTCCATCGAAGACGACTGATGAACTGCCGACGAGACCTGGGGCTCCTTCTCCCCTCTTTTTTGCTTATTTCCTACACTTGTACTTTTTATTATTTTTGAGATTTCGAAGTATTAATTCATGAGAGAGTACTCCCCTTCTTTTGTAATGAACAACAAGACCAAATGCACAAGGAAATTTTTTACATATCTTATCGATTTTCATTCTCTTTATTTTACATTATTTTTCTTTTTTTAATGCGAGACGACCTTCTACCCTATTTTTACTTGCGAGGTAAAGCTACTCTCCATCTCGCTTGAGAACTGGTTTAGAGTACGAGTCATTAGACTTCTCTTTGCCGCTTCCGCGCGCAAGACCATTTGACTTCCTTCACGCGTTTCGCCTCGAGACAAATCTGGCATGAGTGGACCCTAGAAATTAACGCACTCCTTTATTTGAAACCGCCCGCCTTCCATCACATTGGCGAGACATTTCTTTACTCGAGTGTGTCCACTTTCTATGGGCAAGATCCTCATTCCCAAGAACATGCTGGGAATGCATATCTTCATTTGTACTTTACCAACCTCTTCTTCCCATAGAAGTTTTTTATTTTTTATAAAATTTCTTCGTTTGCTGACTAGTAAAGGTATATTTCTTTGTGGGATCTCACTCTTTATCTTGCCACCGAGTAATCCTATAGTTCTGCCATCTTGATGAGAGCCTGGTCAACAGATCTTCTCGGGGCCTTGTTATTCACCCAACAAACGAGTGAGCCTACAGTCCTACCAGCTTTATGAGAGCCTGGTTAGTGGGTCTTCTCAGGGCCTTGCCATTCATCCTGCCACCGAGTGAGCCTACAGTCCTGCTAGCTTGATGAGAGCCTGGTCAGTGGGTCTTTACGGGGACTTGCAATTCATCCTGCCACTGAGTGAGCCTACAGTCCTGCCAGCATGACAAAATCCTGGTCAGCGGGTCCTCTCGGGGCCTTGCCATTCATCCTGCCACAGAGTGAGCCTGTAGTCATGCTAGCTTGATGAGAGCCTAGTCAGCCGGTCTTCTCGGGGCCTTGCCCTTCATCCTGCCACTGAGTTATCCTCAAGTCCTGCAATCTCATTTCATGAAAGAAAACACCTGGAATTCCCTTATATCAGGAAATCACAACAGATTTACAAGTATTTGAAAAAAATGAAAAAATGACAAGGATAGAATCTTATTAGGTCGTTGTCGCCGCTTCGGGCACGATCGAGGGATACCTCATCCATATCCTAGATGTGGTACCCTCCTGACCTCAGTACCTCCTTTACCATAAAGGGGCCTTCATAGTTGGGATTGAGTTTTCCCACTGAGGGTCCTCTTGCCTGTTGCATCTACATTGTTGAGGACCAAGTCGCCCTTCTCAAACTGTCTAACCCTTATATGCTTATCAAAATATCTAGCCATCCGACACATCACTTCCTCCTACCAGATCGATTCCAATTCCCTGAGCTCTTCAACCAGATCAAGAGAGAGCTTTTGATCCTCCTCATTCTCTACCCGCCAACCTTCGCCTTCTTTCTTCGCAATGGCTACTTGATAAGTCTCGTTTATATAGAGTTTTGCGGACTCATCTGGGCTGGTTTTCATGACTTTGCAATTCACTTTTCGGTTGTTTTCATTGATATTTTATCCCTACTGCATTTCGCATTTAGTGCACTTTTCTAGCGCGGGGGTGCGCTGGTACAGGAACTTCGCAACGGCGGAGAGAGAGGGTTAGAGAGAAGAGAAGAGAAAGTGGATGTGGTGGTTGAGAATATTCTCCGATTCTATATCCGATAAAGGCAAGCGTACCTTATCGGTTATAGTATAGGATACTAAAGATTAGTATCAAGGTCGTATTTCCCTGGGGCGTAATGACTACTTCTACTCAAAGGAGAATGCTATTATTTTATCAATTTAAATTTCTATTAAATGTTAAACTAAAAATAGGAATTAAAATACTAAAATAAAAAGAAAACTAAACTACTTGCAGGATAAAAAGAGTTAGAGGTAATGATAAAGAGGCGCACTCGATTCAAGAATCACCTCGGCTACAGACGATTAAGAAAATGCGATAGAAAATCTGAACTTAATAGGATAAAGGTCCTTGACCGTGGAGGTTCCTAAAGCTTGAACACGCTTCTCTCGAAGTCGTGCCCAACTGAGTTTAGGAAGGTCCGACCGACTCTCGTCCAAGTCGGAGGCCTAAAACTCGCTTTACGCGGTGAACCCCACTATTGGATTTTACTCCAATCCGGGAGATTTGGACGTCTGCCTCTCTCGAGGGGTGCGTACAACTCCCTTTACTCTTGAATGCTCACTTCATTCTATTGGCCTCTCGGCTAGCCCAGAACGAAAGCAAAGGCGGAGAGTATATATCGAAAATATACCTCCAACCCGTGATTAATCAAGAGTAATTCAAGGCCCTAACCTAAAAAGAAAAGATTAATTAAAACATCATAACTTAATCGCTCTAACCTCGGATCATCAAGATCGAGTATAAGGAGGATTAGTTAATCATAATGGAGTGGAGGAGGGGGGGATGAGTAGTAAAGCATATAAAAGGAACACTAGTAAAGGAAGAGCACTTATATTAATTAAAAGGAGCAAGTTACACTAATGAAATTGAGATAACAAGTGCATGAATTAAAGTCCTATTCTGGCCCTACGAGTAGCACTAAGCAAGAGCAAGATTACAACAAAAGCTAAAACAAACTAAGATTAAACTAGGGTTAAACAAAAAATACAAAAAGAGGGAGAGAGAGAGAGAGAGAAAAGCATAAAAAAGATGAAGAGCTAAAGGGGCAGCACCTCCCCCTCTCTCCAAAAGCTTGCTGAAATGGAAGGGGGGGTCTGGTATTTATATACTTTTCCCACGGGTTGGTCACGCCCTCCGACACGCCCTAGGGGGGGGCGTGTCAGGGGGCGTGACAAGTACGGATTTGACCTCGGGAGCTGAATTCTGGCGGGAATGATGATTATTTCGGTACGATGGTGGTCACGCCCTAGGTCACGCCCGTGACAGGGGGGCGTGACAGGCGTGTCAGTCAAATTCAGCAGTCGCAGGTCCATCAGACGTCGAAATGGGGGCAGTCACGCCACAGGTCACGCCCGTGACATGGGGCGTGACAGTACTGTTGCGTGCAGCTATGTACAAAGCATTGAAGGAGGCGCAGACTTTGGGCAGAGGGCGACACGCCCCGTGTAACGCCCGGTGACACGCCCGGGGAGGGCGTGTCGGTGGGGCGTGACAGGGGATTCTTTGGCGGGAAATTCACCTGGCGGCTTTCAACATCGGGAGCAGGTGACACGCCCTGAGTCACGCCCGGGGAGGGCGTGACAGGGGGGCGTGTCAGGGGATTTTTTCCTGAAAATTGTCTGAAACCTGCAAAAACAGAAAATAAATATTATTTATAATATTTACCTAAAAAGAAGCAAAAAATAACATAAAGAAAGAGATTTAAAATGAAAATAACATATTTTTACCCTAATAAATTAATCTAAAATATGCATCATCAAATTCCCCCATACTTATTATTTTGCTTGTCCTCAAGCAAAGACTACGAGTTAGAGAAAATAAAAAGGATTAATTGAAAAGTTTAAAAATGCTATAAACGAGTAAGACGGGAATTTAGAGGTAGAGAAATTTTTGAAAAAGAACCGAAAAGTCCTACTTTAACTTAGCACATAATTTTATAAATTTTACTAAATATAAAAACAAATCATCCCAAATTTTTACAGAATTAAAACTTAATAAAGTAACGAGTAAAAATCGCATTGAGTCACTACAAAAGTCTAAGAGACAAATTAAAACCACAGTCAATCAATACAAAATTCAATATTTCTATCAAAAATACTTACTCAATCTAGTTTCTCGCTACTATACTAAAAAGTAAACGTAGAAAGCATGAATCATTAGGGCTTTAATTAAGCGTATATTTAGGCTTAGGTTTTTAAGGGTGCGATATTCAAAAAGATAAACACGAGGGATATTTGCACACTTAAAACAAAAAGAAAATGAGCTTTGCCAAAATAAAACTAGCCAAAATAAATACTTTTCTTTTCTTTTACCTTTTCTTTTTTTCACTTATTTTCATCATATTTTTTCATTTTTTTTATACTTATAACTTTTCACTTTTGTAGCAAAAGATAACACAAAGATTTTCCACTAATTTTTCAAAAAGATGCACATTAGCAATTAAAGCTCAAAAATAATTTTAAAGTGTGCATGTAGGTAAGCTATTTGGCCGTGGTGAAATAAAAAGTGGGGCTACAAAAAGGAAAGGAAAAGGCACAAAAATGGCTAGCAATGGTTATTGTTAGGCGAGGTGCAAAGGCTCAAACGTTACAAAAGAAATGCCTAAATCATTTTCATGCTTCCTAAATCTACTCCAAGTAAAGCTTTGAAATTTCAAAAGAGGATAAGCATAAAAAAAATAAAAAATAGAGAATTTGCTTTCATGAAAATAATGATAATAAGCGTCTAGACCATTTTGTGTCTACTACACTTAATACAAATTAACGTTTAAAAAGATTTTAATAATGAAAAATAAGGTATGATGGGTTTTATAAAAGTAAAAGAAATAAAAGAAAGGCTATGGAAAAGTAAAGTAAATTTCAAAAAAATTTCAAAAATAGCATACTACCCTAAATAGGAACACTGCATGAGTCAACATACTACTCGCTAAACATATTTAAACGGAAAATTAATCAAATTTATTCTAACTAAGCAAGTAGACATGAGCTTGAAAAAACAATAAAAAGCAAAGTATCGGGGTACTAATTGATTTGGCAAAAATTAACTCAATTTAATTTTGGATTTTTTTTTCAAAAGTACTTATATATATATATTTTTTTTTCAAAAATATAATATATACAACAAATATTTTACATTTTTTTTAATTTTTCTAAAATTTTTATATATATTTTTTTTTATTTTGATTTTTCTAAAGTAAAATATTAAGGGAACACTCCCCCATACTTAATGTTAAACATTGTCCCCAATGTTTAATGTTAAGTATAAAGAGAGAGAAAAGAGAGAGAAAAGAGAAAAAAAGAAATGCAAAGAGAGGGAGAAGATGCTTCCCTAGCGATTGATGCCCAGACGTTGGAAAATGCATCCCCCAAACTTGAGCTAAAGATCGGCTTCAGTCCAAGTTGCGAGGCGAAAAGCGGCACAAACACGCGGGAGCTTATTCCTGCACAAAACAAAAGATAAAAAAAAGGAAAAACAAAAACAAAAACAAAAAAAAGAAAAAGATAAGCAAGGGGTGCCTCCCAAGAGCGCTCTTTGTTTAAAACGTCGTTGAGCTCGACGTATTCTGGTTAGCTAAATAGAAAATAAAAAAAGAAATGTAATAGCAGCTCGCGCAATATGCGTTTTGGCGCGAGTGCCAAAACATTTTTTAAGAAAATAAAAATATTTTTTTGTAATTTTTTATTTTTTAAATAAAACAAAAAACAAGAAGATTTAGAAAAAGAAAAAAAACTAGAAAAAGAAACTATACTATTAGAAGGGGACGAAGAAGAAGAAGAAACTAAACTAGAAGGAAAAATAAAATAAGAAAAGAAAACAGAATTTTCGCAAGAAGGGGGAAGAGAAGAAAAAGAAGAAGGCGACGGCGGTTGATCACAAGAAAATGGTTGGATAGAAAAATCCGGTTGCTCCACCTGAATATCAATCATTTTGGTAGATTGGGAGCAAACCGGGATATCCGAAAAATCAATCTCTTTAGAAGATCGAACACAAGAAAGTTCGTCTTCCTCGGAAACATGAAAAAAAATCGAAATATCGGGGGAAATTTCCTCCTCGAGAGGTTGAAGGCACAAATGAATTTCTGAATAATCGTCTTCCGCAAGTGATTGAAGGCACTGCGGAATATCCGAAGATTCATCATTCGAAAGATAAATAGGAGGAGGAGGGGAAGAAAAAGATGCGGCCTCAGCAGTCCAAAGCATCAAAAATCACTTTGAAGTGAGCATTGATGCGTGCATCAAATGCTACACCATCAAAAATGACTTCATTTTCGCTAGAATCAAAAATGGGAGGCACGCAAACTTGCGGAGAAAAAGTGGAAAAATCTTGAGATGGAATGGATTGATGATCACCTTGGCCCCAAGAATGATCAGGGTGTTGCCACACTGAGTAGTTCAAAGTAGGGCTAGGATCAAAATGTCCATTCAAGAAATTTCCATAAGAATTAAAATCAGAAAAATTCGGAGGAGTAGGGTAGGAAGGCGTTTGAAAACCATCGTAACCCCATGAAAAAAAATTCGCGGACGGATCAATTTGGCCAAATTGATTCGATCCGGAAGGGATAAAATCATGGGAGGATGAAGGATACCTTACCCAACACTCCTCGCGAGAGTTACCGAACTCTCCACAATTAAAACAAAGATTACACATTTTAAAATAAAATTAATCAGCCGCGAGAGTGGGGTGAAAGAGACGAGAGAAAAAAGAAAAGAAAAAAAAAATAAAAATAAAACAAAAACGATAAAATTAATAGCTATCCTTTTTTCAAAATATCAAAACAGTCCCCGGCAACGGCGCCAAAAACTTGGTACAAGAACTTCGCAACGGCGGAGAGAGAGGGTTAGAGAGAAGAGAAGAGAAAGTGGATGTGGTGGTTGAGAATATTCTCCGATTCTATATCCGATAAAGGCAAGCGTACCTTATCGGTTATAGTATAGGATACTAAAGATTAGTATCATGGTCGTATTTCCCTGGGGCGTAATGACTACTTCTACTCAAAGGAGAATGCTATTATTTTATCAATTTAAATTTCTATTAAATGTTAAACTAAAAACAGGAATTAAAATACTAAAATAAAAAGAAAACTAAACTACTTGCAGGATAAAAAGAGTTAGAGGTAATGATAAAGAGGCGCACTCGATTCAAGAATCACCTCGGCTACAGACGATTAAGAAAATGCGATAGAAAATCTGAACTTAATAGGATAAAGGTCCTTGACCGTGGAGGTTCCTAAAGCTTGAACACGCTTCTCTCGAAGTCGTGCCCAACTGAGTTTAGGAAGGTCCGACCGACTCTCGTCCAAATCGGAGGTCTAAAACTCGCTTTACACGGTGAACCCCACTATTGGATTTTACTCCAATCCGGGAGATTTGGACGTCTACCTCTCTCGAGGGGTGCGTACAACTCCCTTTACTCTTGAATACTCACTTCATTCTATCGGCCTCTCGGCTAGCCCAGAACGAAAGCAAAGGCGGAGAGTATATATCGAAAATATACCTCCAACCCGTGATTAATCAAGAGTAATTCAAGGCCCTAACCTAAAAAGAAAAGATTAATTAAAACATCATAACTTAATCGCTCTAACCTCGGATCATCAAGATCGAGTACAAGGAGGATTAGTTAATCATAATGGAGTGGAGGAGGGGGGATGAGTAGTAAAGCATATAAAAGGAACACTATTAAAGGAAGAGCACTTATATTAATTAAAAGGAGCAAGTTACACTAATGAAATTGAGATAACAAGTGCATGAATTAAAGTCCTATTCTGGCCCTACGAGTAGCACTAAGCAAGAGCAAGATTACAACAAAAGCTAAAACAAACTAAGATTAAACTAGGGTTAAACAAAAATTACAAAAAGAGGGAGAGAGAGAGAGAGAGAGAAAAGCATAAAAAAGATGAAGAACTAAAGGGGCAGCACCTCCCCCTCTCTCCAAAAGCTTGCTGAAATGGAAGGGGGGGTCTGGTATTTATAGACTTTTCCCACGGGTTGGTCACGCCCTCCGACACGCCCTAGGGGGGGGCGTGTCGGGGGCGTGACAAGTACGGATTTGACCTCGGCAGCTGAATTCTGGTGGGAATGATGGTTATTTCGGTACGATGGTGGTCACGCCCTAGGTCACGCCCGTGACAGGGGGGCGTGACAGGCGTGTCAAGTCAAATTCAGTAGTCGCAGGTCCATCAGACGTCGAAATGGGGACAGTCACGCCCCAGGTCACGCCCGTGACATGGGGCGTGACAGTATCGTTGCATGCAGCTGTGTACAAAGCATTGAAGGAGGCGCAGACTTCGGGTAGAGGGCAACACGCCCCGTGTCACGCCCGGTGAAATGCCCGGGGAGGGCGTGTCGGTGGGGCGTGACAGGGGATTCTTTGGTGGGAAATTCACCTGGCGGCTTTCAACATCTGGAGCAGGTGACACGCCCTGAGTCACGCCCGGGGAGGGCGTGACAGGGGGGCGGGTCAGGGGATTTTTTCCTGGAAATTGTCTGAAACCTGCAAAAACAGAAAATAAATATTATATTTAATATTTACATAAAAAGAAGCAAAAAATAACATAAAGAAAGAGATTTAAAACGAAAATAACATATTTTTACCCTAATAAATTAAGCTAAAATATGCATCATCATGCGCAATTGTGCATTCTATTGCTGGGGGTATGCACTTGGTGCTCCCCAGGGCTCATTCTAGTAGTTTTATTGCATTTTGTTGATTGCTGGAGTGTCCTCCTTTGTGAGTTTTTTTTGTGTGCAGGTGGTAAATTTTCCCCACTTCAGAATTCTGATTTGTGGAAAACGCACGATCATGCGTTTTCTTGGCGCACGGTTACTTATGGTCGTGCATTTTTTGCAAGTTATTCTGGAACGGTTGACCGGCCCGTGCGATTCCTTCAGGCACAGTTTCTTCGGGATCGTGCGCAAAGGAAACGCACGGTTTTTTGGTAGCTTTTGTTTTTAGGCCATTTTGTTGTTAATCGTGCGTTTCCTTCACGTACGTGCGGAAGAGCCCGTGGGCGAGTTAAACGCATGATTCCACCCTGTTGCCTCTGTTTTGTGCTTTCTATCGTTACCCGTGCGATTTCCTTTGCACACGGGCGGAATCTCCCGTGCGTGAGTAAAATGCATGGGTCAATGCTTCTTCTTCCTCAGGTGTTTTCTGGATATTAATATCGCACGGTTCACGCACGGTCGTGCGCCAGACCGTGCATGACAAATTTTTCTGACTTTTACTATTTAAGCCACAGATTTTTTCTGTTCAGGGATATTTCCGTTTTCCCCGGCCATTTCTGCCCCTTTGAGCGGGAACTCATCCCTCCAATCGTCATTTTATCTCTCCTCTTTTGAGGGTTGATCCGGCCACCCATTCTCCTCCAAAGAGCTTGCTAAACATTTGTCTCTGACCGGCATCGCCAAATCTAACCTCCAAGCTACTGTTTGAGTACTTAGTTACAGAAATTGTGAAGCATTTCGCTCTGATCCGAATAAGTGACAACAACACGAAGTAGACGGGTGTGAAGAAGGAAGTGACAGCCCTTCGGGATCCTGGATACCTTTTAAAGACTGAGCTAGGACAAGGCTCGACAACCCTCGCTTCCTGCCGTTAATCTTGGAGAGCCTTCAAGTGGTTGGTTGTGTTTCTCCACCTCTTTTCTTAGATTTGCTTTAACCTGAACTTGTGCTAGTATGCTTGAGGTTGAATAACCATGTTTTGCTCGAGGTTTTGCTCTGTTTTTGTATGGTGATTTCTTGTTCATGATGTATGTTGATGAGCTTCATATTTGTTAGAGAAAGCTGTGTTTGAGCCGTTCTAGCGACTGCTAGAAGCGCGCGCTACGAAGAGGTGTTTACGTCCCTAGATAGTTTGTTCGTCTCCGCTATTACTCTTTGGAGTAATTCACCCTCGTGACGCGGTGACGGCGACCCGCACTAGATTATTGTTGCTTAGTGTAGGAATCCCCAAAATCAAACCCCTCATTTTTACATAGCACTTTCATTCATTTCTCTAAAAGCGAAATCCAAGCTCCCTACTTGCACTCCGCGTTAGATCGATACTTGGGGAAGCTACTCCTCCCTTTTATTAATTGGCCGTGAACGATAATCTTATCGCAAGCGCATTAATTTTTTGGCGCCGTTGCCAGGGAGTGCAACCGTTGCATGTATTTTTAGAGATTTGGATGCTTTTTGATGATGCCATCCTTTTCTGTACTCACATTGTTCAGTTCGATTTTTGCCAAAGGCTAATTCAAAATGCAGGACATTATGTTAGCCTCTAACCACAATGTAGATAACTTTGAGCTATTCGCGGATCTGATCATGTTTGTCTCGCAGTATTGTTTATTTCATGGGTTCCAAGGAGAGAATGCCAGGGCACATTGATGATGCATAATTTGACCTAAATTATTAATATAAAAATCTAAATAATCTAATATAAATATTTTTATAATGTTAATTTTATTCGCTAAATCGTATCTTTTTATAATTCTATCCTAACCATGCCTATTTTACTATATTTTCTGCGCGCAGCGAACTTCGGGTAAACTTTTGGATATGTTGCGGCCAAAATCAGATCTTGGGCTGAACATGAAAGTTTTAGCCCTCGGAAATACCTTTTTAACTCATGGTAACAAGCTTTCAACGGACTTATGTAGCTTCGGGAATCCTCCGTCGAAGTTGCTTTCCAGCAGATTTCCTGCATGAATGATTCTCGTCTTTGAGCAAGAACCGAGGATCCCGGGACAAATTGCATTATCAATTCAAAAATAACATGCCTTCAGTTATGGTGTGCCAAAATAAATGTCAAGTGCACTCATGCCATGGTGTTGTTGAACTATATTCAAGAATGGAATGAAGCCACAATGGTCCTATGTTATTTTTTCATGACAAATGTGAAATAAGCTAGCCACCTTTGACTTTATATTCAACATGTGTCCTTAAAGGAAGCTTCATGGAAAGAGAGAAAGCTAGCCAACTTTTATCATGCTTTTCATGACAAGTATGAAAGAGGCTAGCCACCTTTGAATTTTAAACCAACATGTGCTTTTTGACCAAGGGATGCTTCATGGAAACTTCATCCTCATGCCAAATTCCAAATCTACCCCTTTGGTTTTGGCCCTATAAATAGGCATGAAGAAAGGGGGAAAGGATCATCCTTCCTACTTCATTTTGAGCATTGTAGAGAGCCTTTAGAGTTTGTTTGTAGAGTATTTTAGTTTAATATTTTCATGCTTTAATGTTCTTGCAATTTCTTTTATCGTACTTGTAATCTTCTTGCAAACTCTCCTTATAATGTCTTTTTCGAAGTCTTTTGTAACTTCTTTTCAATAAGAAATAAATTAGTTTGTTACTCCCTTTCCCTCTTTCTCTTTCTTTTTTGCATATTCTTAACATGATTTTCATTTCCTATATTATGAGAAACTAAACTTTGTTTAGTACTTGATCGAAATGATCCGAGGAATGAAATGATCTCTTTTTCTTAAGCAATATCATCTCTTTCTCATTGAACAAATGTTTAGGATTTACCCTTGATTAATTTATAGAGATGTCATATCATCGATATATGATTTTCTCTTCTGTTTCCATACTCTAGTAGCCGAAGGGATCATGCGTATGGATTGATCGCTCATGGGTAAAGGGAGTTGAATGCAATCCTTGAAAGAGGACGACGTAAATTTCCCGGATTGGAGTCAAATCCAATAGAGGGGTTCACCACATAAAGCGAGTTTTAGGGGTTTCAATTATAGAACGAAAGTTTGGTTGATCAACCTAAACTCAGTTGGGCGTAGCCTTGAAAGAGGTGCGTTCATATTCTGGAAACCTCCACGGTCCAAGCACCTTCGTTAAAGAGAATTAGGGATTTATCTATTGTTGGTCATTTTCATTCCAAGGTGATTCAAGATCAAGTACTAACCTTTTAAATTATTGCTTAATCATCCTCTTTTATTGTATAACCATTCTCTTATTTGCAAACCAAATCAAAGTATCTAATTGATAAAATAACAGAAATCTCTTTGAAGTAGAAGTAATCGATGCGCCTTGGTTCTAATACGACCTTGATATTATATCCTATGCTATAAGCGATAAGGTACACTTGCCTTTATCGAATATAGATTCGGAGAACGTCATCTTCATCTTCATCTTCTCTTTTTCATAAAACACCTCCGGGATTTTCTCCATCAAGTTTTTGGCGCCGTTGCCGGGGACTTGCGTCGATATTTCAAAAAAAAAAAGATAACTGTTAATTTTATCATTTTTTTTCTAAAATATATATATATCTTAATAATATACCTAAAACCGCCTAAAAAGAACAAAAAGAAAAAAAATTCAATTATTAATTTTTAAACTCATCTTTAATCATTTATCTTTTTTTTTCTTCTAGTATATGACCCGAGCAAATTCTTTGAATAATCCTGAATCCCATTTTGATCCAGAAATTGAGCGCACCTTTAGGCGACACCTTCAATCTTATGGACAGGATTTACCAATTATTTTTGAAGAATCTATCGAAGATACTAATATAGCAACTATGGATGACCCCAATCCTAATGAAGCCCAGCAACAGACCATGTCCTATTATGCACGACCGAACTTGGAAGGGACACAATCAAGTATTCTACGCCCTGCAGTGGCAAACAATAACTTTGTGATCAAGTCCAGCATTATACAAATGGTGCAGCAGTCGGTAACCTTCGATGGTCTCCCGGACGAGGATCCAAATTGCCACATTTCAAATTTTCTCGAGATTTG
Source organism: Platanthera zijinensis (assembly GCA_039513925.1). NCBI lineage: Eukaryota > Viridiplantae > Streptophyta > Magnoliopsida > Asparagales > Orchidaceae > Platanthera > Platanthera zijinensis. Next base: position 92,867,055 of record CM077095.1, on the reverse strand, counting down.
CGAGACTTTCAAAATAAATGGTGTCACGGATGACGCCATTCGATTACGTCTTTTTCCATTTTCTTTACGGTCAAAGGCCAAGCAGTGGCTGGGCTCTCTCCTTAGAGGATCCATCACTACATGGGCCGAGATGGCGGGAAAATATCTTACAAAGTACTTTCCTCCTGCAAAAACCGCAAAACTACGCACTGATATCGCATCATATATGCAAATAGACTCGGAGACTCTCTACGACACGTGGGAGCGCTTTAAGGAACTATTGCGTAGATTCCCACACCACGCACTTCCCACTTGGCAACAAGTGCAAATCTTCTATAATGGCTTGAATTTCCAAACAAGACAAATGATCGATGCAGCCGCTGGGGGGTGTTGAATAACAAAACCCCGGAGGCCGCACAAGAGCTTGTTGAGGAAAAGGCCATGAATGCATACCAATGGAATGCACCCTGAGCACGACCAGTTAAGCCAGCGGGAGTTTTTGAAATTGATGCAGCTACGAAATCTAGCCCTCCAAGTTGAGCGCCTAACTAAGCAAGTGGCGGAGATGACTGCTTCCTCTGCCACTCCACCTTGGGCTAATAATAATAATGTTATTTTTGAAGAACAGGTTGACTTCATGGGAAACGTGACTCGGCCTTCTTATAACCCGAATAACGCACCGTATAACAACACCTATAATGCGAGTTATAGGAACCATCCAAACTTCTCATGGAGCAACCAAGGGAATGCTCAGCGCCCTCCAAATCTAAATCCTGCTTATAATCCAGCTCCCCCACTTAATTTAAATCCACCCGGTTTTCCACCGCAACAGCCGAAGCCCTCTTCGCTTGAAGATGTCTTCGCCAAGTACGTTGCCACAAATGAATCTAATCTGAGGAACATTACCGGGTCTATTAAAAGCTTAGAAAATCAGGTGGGCCAGCTAGCGAAGATGTTCTCCGAGTGACAACAAGGAACTCTGCCAGGAAACACCGAACAAAACCCAAGGGAAAGCGCGAATGCAATCACACTCCGCAGCAGAAAGGAGGTAGCTTTCAAAAATGGCGAACCCATGGTACCTTCTTCTACTCCTCCCCCTCCTATTTTAGCTTCGAATTTACCTACTACGTTTATATCGCGTGCCTCTAATTCAAATATTCCTTATCCTGTTAAGTTAAAAAATGAGCGTGCCGAGGAGAGTTATAAAAAGTTCTTAGAAATTTTCAAACAAATTCATATTAATGTCCCTTTCTGCGAGGCTATCTCTAACATGCCAAAATATGCGAAATATCTCAAGGAGCTGCTCTCTAATAAGAAAAAGCTTGAGGATATTTCACATATTTCCCTTAACGCAGAATGCTCCGCGGTTGTACTTAACAAATTACCGCAAAAAGTAAATGACCCGGGAAGGTTTTCCATCCCATGTCTTTTTGGTAATTCGTTAGTAAAACACGCCTTAGCTGATCTAGGAGCAAGCATAAACCTCATGCCATTCTCTATATTTAAAAAATTAGGTCTAGGATCTCCAAAACCCACCAAAATGAGTATCCAGTTAGCTGATCGATCAGTTAAGTATCCGGTAGGGATAGTAGAGGATGTGCTCGTAAAAGTAGACAAATTCATCTTTCCGGTGGATTTTGTTATCCTAGACATCGAAGAAGATGCCAAAGTACCCCTTATACTCGGCCGCCCCTTCCTTGCCACCTCCTGCGATATTATTGATGTTAGTGATGGAAAGCTCCTCCTTCGGGTTGGAGATGATGAAATCACTTTTAGTATAAATCCCTCGATGCGTAATACCTTAGCTAATGATGATTCCTGCATTTACCTAGAAGAATGCTTCGAAGGTGAATCTTCTGCACTACCCGAGTCTATATCTTCATCGTATAATGAACCCATTATCGTCGAGCGCTTCTGCTTAGAAGAAGTCTCTCGCCCCACACCACCTGAACCACTACACATCGAAACCCTAAAAATCAAAACCTCCTACGAGGAACCACCCACCTTAGAGTTGAAGCAACTTCCCCCTAATCTCAAATATCTCTTCTTAGAAAGAAACTCCAAACTTCCCGTTATCATCTCTGTCGATTTGAGTGACTCAGAAATTTCTGAGTTGGCTCCAGTGTTAAGAAATCATCGCCACGCAATTGCATGGCAGTTATCTGATATAAAGGGGATTAGCCCCTCCTTCTGTACCCATAAGATCTTCTTGGAAAGAATTCCCACAATTCTGTCCAGCCCCAACGACGACTTAATCCTAATATGAAGGAAGTCATGAAGGCTGAGGTAATCAAACTCCTAGATGCGGGGATCATCTATCCCATCTCCGATAGTACTTGGGTTAGCCCAGTACAAGTTGTGCCGAAGAAAGGCGGTGTAATAGTGGTCGCGAATGAAAACAATGAATTAATTCCAACCCGTACTGTTACGGGTTGGCGGATGTGCATCGACTATCGAAAACTTAATGATGTCACCCGAAAAGACCATTTTCCGTTACCGTTTATCGACCAAATCTTAGAACGCCTGTCCGGTCACTCTTTCTATTGTCTTCTCGATGGTCTCTCAGGATATTTCCAAATTCCTATTTCACCCGAGGACCAAGAGAAGACCACCTTCACTTGTCCTTTTGGTACCTTCGCGTATAGAAGGATGCAATTTGGGTTATGTAACGCGCCAGCTACATTTCAGAGATGTATGTTGGCAATTTTTAATGAGTTAGTAGAAGAGGTGATGGAAGTCTTCATGGATGACTTCTCGGTCTTCGGTAATTCGTTTAAAAATTGTTTAAAAAATCTTGAGCGTGTGCTTATTCATTGTGAGGAGACCAATCTAGCCCTCAATTGGGAGAAATGTCATTTTATGGTCCGAGAGGGATTAGTCCTCGGCCATAAAATTTTGGGAAAAGGGATAGAGGTCGACCGGGCTAAGATCGAAGTAATTGAAAAACTTCCCCCACCAACGAACATTAAAGCGATTCGTAGTTTCTTAGGCCACGCAGGGTTCTATCGGCGCTTCATTCAAAATTTTTCCAAAATCACCAAGCCGTTAACCCATCTTCTTGAAAAAGAATCTTCTTTCCTCTTTGATGATGAATGTCTTGTAGCATTTAATTTAATTAAAGAAAAATTAGTAAAATCTCCGATCCTAGTCGCGCCAGATTGGTCGCTCCCATTTGAGATCATGTGTGACGCAAGTGATATTGACGTCGGCGCTGTTTTAGGCCAACGGGTGGATAAATTCATCCACCCAATTTATTATGCGAGCAAGACACTCACGTCCGCACAAGCAAACTACACCACCACTGAGAAGTAGCTTCTAGCGATCGTGTTTGCTTTCGATAAGTTTAGGTCTTACATCACTCTCTCAAAAGTTGTAGTCTTCACGGATCACTCCGCACTTAGATATTTATTAAGTAAAGCGGACGCCAAGCCCCACCTTTTGCGATGGATCCTCCTCTTACAGGAGTTTGACTTGGAGATCCGGGATAAAAGGGGTGCCGAAAATTTGGCGGCCGACCATTTATCGCGTTTAGATAATCCTGCTAGTGAAGCATTAATAGAGTTTGATATTAATGATAAATTCCCCGATGAGCGCCTCCTCGCTCTAGAAAATCTTAAGAATTGTTCGGCACCCTGGTTCGCCGATCTGGCTAACTATTTAGTTGCCCGGGTCTTGCCAAAAGAATTCTCAAATCAGCAAAAGAAGAAATTCTTTTCTGACATAAAGAATTATTTTTGGGAAGACCCCTTTTTATTTCGTGTTTGTGCGGACCAGGTTGTGCGACGTTGTGTTTCGAGTAAGGAAGGCCTATAGATTTTACGACATTGCCACGAGGGACCAACATGTGGTCATTATCAGGCGAACCGTACCGCAAGGAAGGTGCTGGAGGCGGGCTTTTATTGGCCCACGATTAACAAAGATGCTCACACCCTGGTGAGTACTTGCGATAGCTTCCAACGGGCTGGCAATATCTCACGAAGGGACGAGATGCCTCAAATTATTTTTCTAGAATGTGAAATCTTCGATCTTTGGGGCATCGACTTCGTTGGCCCCCTCCCTCCGTCTTATCAAAACAAATACATTCTCATTGTTGTCGACTATGTATCAAGGTGGGCGGAAGCGCAGACGCTCCCACCCAACGATGCACGAGTCGTAGTTAATTTTCTAAAAAAATTATTCTCTCGATTTGGCACGCCGCGCGCTATAGTTAGTGATAGGGGAACCCATTTCTGCAATAGCCAGTTTGCCAAAATTTTGGCAAAATATGGTGTAACGCACAAAATCTCCACCGCCTATCACCCCCAAACGAGCGGTCAAGTCGAGGTTGTCAATCGAGAATTGAAGCGTATTTTAGAAAAAACTGTTTCTATAAATAGGAAGGATTGGGCGTTAAAACTAGATGATGCTATATGGGCCTTTCGAACGGCATATAAGACAGCCATCGGCTGCACGCCTTTTCGATTGATTTATGGCAAGGCTTGTCACCTTCCGATTGAGTTAGAGCACCGTGCATTCCGGGCGCTTAAATTTTTGAATTTAGATTCTACCCTAGCTGCCGATCAACGTAAATTTCAGCTGAATGAGCTCGATGAGTGGCGCGCAAATGCATATGAGAGTAATAGACTTTATAAAGAGCGAACAAAGTTTTATCACGACAAAAATATTAAATTTCCAAGAAAATTTTCGTCGGGCGATCTCGTCCTTCTTTATAACTCTCGCCTTCGCCTCTTTCCGGGAAAATTAAAATCGCGATGGTCCGGCCCCTTTATTGTTAAAGAGGCTTGGCCATATGGGACGGTTCTTATTTCCCACCCGGAAAAAGGAGAATTTAAAGTAAATGGCCACCGCCTAAAATTATATTTGCCGGGAGACGATCTGGGGAAGAATGATTCGCATGACTTTTTGCCCTAACAATGATGCTCTCATTACCAATTGTTTTATTTATCTTTATTTTTTCGACAATGATGTTTAAACTTGGATAAACTATTTGAATTTGGTCTGTAATAATTTAAACATATTTTGGACTTCTTTTGGACAATTTCTTTTAAACAATATTTTTTTGTTGCGTCGAGCCAGACGACGTTTTAAACAAAGGGCGCACTTGGGAGGCAACCCAAGTTATTTTTCTGTTTTCTTTCTTTTTGTTTTTTTTTTGTTTTTGTTGTTGTTTTTTTTTTTACTTTTTCCCCGGGCGATTCCGACAAGCTGAAGTTTTGCGATCGTCTGCTCCAACGTTGCTGATTCCACCAAAAGTTAAAGATTATATTTCATGAAGTTCCACAACGCAAGTATGGGGGAGCAGTATCGCCCAGCCACTCGCAACTCACAAATCCGGGGAAGTACCTGTTTTAATTTATTTCATTTTAGTTTTCTTGAAAAACTTCTCTCTCTCCTTCCCCTCCTTTCTTCATTGAGGACAATGTTTAATTTTAAGTATGGGGGAGTCTTCCTTTATTTTAGTCTTTTTTTATATTTTAGAAAATCACAAAAATAATTTTTTTTTAAGCACAAAGCAAAAAATCATAGAAATAATATTTAGTTCTAATTAGAATAATTATGGTAGAATCAATAGTACCCCTTACTTTATGTTTTGCTATTCTCAAAATATTCTATATAAACATAGCTAATTTTAATTTTTCCTAATCTTTCTTCTTAATTATGTTGTACGAGTAAAGTGTTGACCTATGTTGTGTTCTAATTCTGGGTAGCATGTTCATTTGAAAAGTTTTTTTCTAAAACTTGCACTTCTCTATGATTTTCATCTTTTATTCTTTTTACTCTCTTATAAATTATTCATCCTCTATTTTCCTTTTGTTTTTAGAAAATTTTTAAAAGATAACTTTGGATTTGTGTGGTAGATGTGAATTATCCAAGACGCTTATTATTCTTGTACTCATGAAGATTTCATTAGTCTTTATTTACTATCTAGAACTTACCCTTTTCGAAATTTTTCAAACCTTGCTTTAGATGAATTTCAGAGCATGAAAATGATTTAGGCCATTTTTTTTTTCGTTTGAGCCTTCATGCCAACCTTTTAAATCAATCATTAGTTTGCCTCTGTTGAGCCTTTTTCCATGTTTTACTTGTTACATCCACTTTTTTTCTCACCAAAGCCAAATATTCCAACCTATTTGATCACACTAATCTTTTGAGTTTTATTTAAATTTCACAATTGTGATAGGTTTAATTTTGTGAGATATTTGAAGAAATTCAAATGAAAGACTATGCTCAAAAAAAAAGAAATGAAAAAAATTATGTATTGATTGGCCAATTTCAAAAGAAATTTTTTTTTCTTACGGCCTTTTGTTTAAAAAAAAGTGATAAAAGAAAAAAATAATCTTTATACCTTGTTGCATGTGCTACATGCCTTTTTGTGGTTGTTGTTTTTATAAAACTCATGTTTTGGTTCAGTGTGATTATTAGCCACCGATTGTATCTTTGAATTCCATTCCAAATCATATACCTAAGCCAAGATTCAGTCCTACAAAGTCCTTTTGATCAATGCTCTTAGGTTTGTTTTTAGTTAAGTAGAGAAAAAGAATAGATTGACTAAGTTTTTGGGTACGAAAATAGATTCTTGGTTTTAGATTGATATGATTATAATTTGTCTCTTAGGGTATAGTAACAACTCGATGCGCTACTCTTTTGTTACTCTGCTTTAATTCGTTTAAAGACTTTTAGGTCAAAATTTTGGATGATTAATTTTGGTTAGTAAAGTTTTTAAAAATGATCTTTCATAATTAAGTAAAAGCTTTAGATCTATTTTTCATTCTTCCCTACTTAGAATTTCGCAGTGTACTCATGTGTAGCATGATTAATTCTTTTTGAATAGTTAATTTTATGTTAGCTAGTTTTTATTACTTTGCTTGAGGACAAGCAAGATAATAAGTATGGGGGAATTTGATGATGCATAATTTGACCTAAATTATTAATATAAAAATCTAAATAATCTAATATAAATATTTTTATAATGTTAATTTTATTCGCTAAATCGTATCTTTTTATAATTCTATCCTAACCATGCCTATTTTACTATATTTTCTGCGCGCAGCGAACTTCGGGTCCACTTTTGGATATGTTGCGGCCAGAATCAGATCTTGGGCTGAACATGAAAGTTGTAGCCCTCGGAAATACCTTTCCAACGCATGGTTACACGCCTTCATCGGATTTACGTAGCTTCGGGAATCCTCCGTCGAAGTTGCTGTCCAGCAGATTTCCTGCATGAATGATTCTCGTCTTTGAGCAAGAACCGAGGATCCCGGGACAAATTGCATTATCAATTCAAAAATAACATGCCTTCAGTTATGGTGTGCCAAAATAAATGTCAAGTGCACTCATGTCATGGTGTTGTTGAACTATATTCAAGAATGGAATGAAGCCACAATGGTCCTATGTGATTTTTTCATGACAAATGTGAAATAAGCTAGCCACCTTTGACTTTATATTCAACATGTGTCCTTAAAGGAAGCTTCATGGAAAGAGAGAAAGCTAGCCAACTTTTATCATGCTTTTCATGACAAGTGTGAAAGAGGCTAGCCACCTTTGAATTTTAAACCAACATGTGCTTTTTGACCAAGGGATGCTTCATGGAAACTTCATCCTCATGCCAAATTCCAATCTACCCCTTTGGTTTTGGCCCTATAAATAGGCATGAAGAAAGGGGGAAAGGATCATCCTTCCTACTTCATTTTGAGCATTGTAGAGAGCCTTTAGAGTTTGTTTGTAGAGTATTTTAGTTTAATATTTTCATGCTTTAATGTTCTTGCAAATTTCTTTTATCGTACTTGTAATCTTCTTGCAAACTCTCCTTATAATGTCTTTTTCGAAGTCTTTTGTAACTTCTTTTCAATAAGAAATAAATTAGTTTGTTATTCCCTTTCCCTCTTTCTCTTTCTTTTTTGCATATTCTTAACATGATTTTCATTTCCTATATTATGAGAAACTAAACTTTGTTTAGTACTTGATCGAAATGATCCGAGGAATGAAATGATCTCTTTTTCTTAAGCAATATCATCTCTTTCTCATTGAACAAATGTTTAGGATTTACCCTTGATTAATTTATAGAGATGTCATATCATCGATATATGATTTTCTCTTCTGTTTCCATACTCTAGTAGCCGAAGGGATCATGCGTATGGATTGATCGCTCATGGGTAAAGGGAGTTGAATGCAATCCTTGAAAGAGGACGACGTAAATTTCCCGGATTGGAGTCAAATCCAATAGAGGGGTTCACCACATAAAGCGAGTTTTAGGGGTTTCAATTATATAACAAAGTTTGGTTGATCAACCTAAACTCAGTTGGGCCTAGCCTTGAAAGAGGTGCGTTCATATTCTGGAAACCTCCACGGTCCAAGCACCTTCGTTAAAGAGAATTAGGGATTTATCTATTGTTGGTCATTTTCATTCCAAGGTGATTCAAGATCAAGTACTAACCTTTTAAATTATTGCTTAATCATCCTCTTTTATTGTATAACCGTTCTCTTATTTGCAAACCAAATCAAAGTATCTAATTGATAAAATAATAGAAATCTCTTTGAAGTAGAAGTAATCGATGCGCCTTGGTTCTAATACGACCTTGATATTATATCCTATGCTATAAGCGATAAGGTACACTTGCCTTTATCGAATATAGATTCGGAGAACGTCATCTTCATCTTCATCTTCTCTTTTTCATAAAACACCTCCGGGATTTTCTCCATCACTCATATCGATAGTTTTTTGGATCTTTGTGGCACTTTTTGCTATGCGGGGAAAATGCAGGATGTGGCGATGATTAGACTTTTTGCGTTTTCTCTTGCGGGGAAAGCTAGACAATGGTATAGGGATTTCTTCTCGATTGCGTTGACTTCGTTGAAGTGTGTTGAAGTTCAATTCCTTGGAAAGTTTTGCTCGCACACATTGTTGACACATGTGAATTTAGATTTGGTCTCGTTTGCTCAGGCTCTTGGTGAGTCTCTCTTTGAGGCTTGGGAAAGATTTCAGCTGTTGCGATCCAGGTGCTCTGGGCGGGACACATATGGTGTGCCATTTTTGTAATCATTTTATTTCGGTTTTAATGAGAAGTTTCGATACCTGTTCGACACTGCCGCTGGTGGTGCCCTCCTTAATAGGACTACAGATGATGCTTGGTGGATCGTGGCTGATGTGGTGTGTTCGAGTAGTTTGTGGAAGATGCTTCCCGTGACTGAAGTGGACGACAACTCTTATTTCAGAGCTAATAATACAGGGGAGAGTGAACGTATTTTCTGTGGTTTTCTGGAATGGTTTGAAAAATGGTGGCTGTCCCAAGCCTTAATATTGCGACAGCTGCAGGACATCATCTCCAATGTTGGTAAGATGTTGAATTTATGGGTCTGCTTTCTTGCTGAAACTATTAATGCTATGAACCTTAAAAGTGGTAGGTTGGTGGAGAATCCTGCGTTTTAGGAGGACCTACATTCTGAACGACAGGTTGAGCGCTGTACAGATGAGCCTTCCAAGGAACTGTCGGTGATTTTCACACTTGATGTTCAAATTAAGCCAGTGCAACCCTTGTTCCCACATAGGTTGCAGAATATCAGAAAGGAGAGGCAGCAGCAAAAGTTTCAGGATATTTTGAAGGGGATTCAGGTTAACATTCCCATGGTGGATTTGCTGACTCAGGTGCCTCGTTATGCAAAGTGCTTGAAAGATCTATTGTCCAAACATCAGGCCTTTTAGTTATGCGGCAGTATCTTGATCTTGGACGATTGCCCTACTATGGTAGTACGACATAAGCTGCTGAAACAAAAAGATCAATGGAGCTTTATGATTGCTTGCACCATTGGGTGATCCGTGATTATACAGGCTTTATGCGATTAAAGAGCGTTTATCAGTCTCATGTCACTATCCATCTTCCGTGAGATGGACTCTGTGGTTCTCAGGCCCACTAATGTCATTCTACAGCTGGCTGATCGGTCGAAGAAGAAACCTGTTGGAGTGGTTGAAGATCTCACGATTGATGTTAACGGGTTGGCCTTTCCGGCTGACTTTGTTATCCTTAACATTGAGAATATGTCTGACGTTCACATTATTCTAGGGCGGCCATTCCTTGCCAACGCCAGATCCATCCTTGATGCGTAAAAGGGTTTGTTGACGTTGTGCCTTGGATCAGATGAAATGGTTTTAGATATGTATAAGGCGTCAAGGGAGGTTGACCGAGTAGAGCTTGGTGCGATGGAGTTTCCGGAGGATGAAGTTTAGTTAAGGGGTCCCAATATGGACATTCTGGAAAGGCCTCATGAGGAACGGGATGGAGGCCACAAGCGTGTGGCCATTCCCCTGTTCGATTCCAAAGGTTCTCGCGAGCTCAAGCAGCTTCCTGGCACACTTAAGTATGCCTTTCTAGGGGACAAAGACACTCACCCTGTCATTATTTCAGCTTATCTTACGACTGATCAGTAATATCATCTCGTTGAATTGCTAAAGCTACATAGGAAAGCCTTTGGGTGGAAAATTTCAAATGTTCAAGGGATCAGTCCCGCTGTTTGCATGCATAAGATTTACTGGAGGATAGCTTCAAGCCATCTGCCCAACCACAACACCGATTAAATCCTATGTTGCAGGAGGTGGTAAAAAGGGAGGTTATAAAACTTTTGGATGATGGAATTATTTACCCCATAAGCGATAGTGAATCGGTGAGTCCGGTTCAGCTGGTACCCAAAAAAGGTGGTGTTACTGTCATCCATAATGAGAATGGTGAACCGCTTACTACAAGGCCGGTTATTGGGTGGAGAGTTTGCATTGATTATCGAAAGTTGAATGCGGTAACTAGAAAAGACCACTTCCCACTGCCATTCATGGACCAGATGCTAGAAAGGCTGGCCGGGCATGGGTACTACTGTCTCTTGGATGGGTATTCGGGATATTATCAGCTGGCTATTTCCCCCCAGGACCAAGAAAAGACGACGTTTACATGCCCGTCGGGGACTTTTGCTTTCCAGCAACTTGCTTTTGGGTTATGCAATGGTGTAGCCACTTTTCAACAATGGATGACCTCAATTTTTCGTGAAATTGTTTGAGATTTCTTAGAAGTATTCATGGATAACTTTTCCCTAATTGGTGATAGCTTCGATGGAGCATTCTGTAACCTCTCATTTGTCTTGCAGTGCTGCGAGGCTACAAATTTAGTGCTCAACTTGGAGAAGTGCCACTTCATGGTGCATGAGGGGATTGTTCTGTGCACAAAGTCTCTCAGCTGGGGCGAGAAGTTGATCCTACAAAGGTTAAGGTGATTAAAAACCTTCCCGCTCCATCGTCATTTCATGGCATTCGCAATTTCTTGGGGCATATTGGGTTCTATCGGTTCTTTATTCAGGATTTCTAGGCTATAGCTAAGCCCTTATCCAATCTTTTCCTGAAGGATGCTAAGTTTTAGTTTAATGATGACTGTTGTTGGGTATTGTATCCACAATTACCTGGATTTGAGGAAGCCTCCTATCAAAGCTAAGATGAATTCACCATGTATTTGATGAAGTTCTTCTAGTTGTGCTTGCAGTTATTCCATGCTAAGTACACACCAATGCAGGGTGCAGTGGGTCAATATACACGGGTCTGTGCAACGTAATCCCTCGTTGAGCAGATTAGTGTGTTGGCCTACGTGTACTCTCTCTATTGGGGTGTACTTTATTTCAAGTACAGGGCTATGATAAAGCAAGAGCAGACAAGGAGCAAGGATGGGCCAATGACCATCTCACGGGTTGAAAGACGAGAATCATCTAAGTGTAAATCATCGAGAATCACTAGGTGATTCTCACCGATTCGTCGAGAATCACTAGTGATTCTCGACGAGTCATCGAGAATCACTAGTTGATTCTTGCCGGGTTGGGCCGGCTGTCTCGACGCAGTTAGAAAAATCATCTAAGGCAGAATCGACGAGAATCACCAAGTGATTCTCGCCGATTCGTCGAGAATGACTTTGCATTCTCGACGAGTCGGCGAGAATCCAAGGTGATTCCCACCGATTCTCCCCGGCCTCTGTAACATGTGCTGCCAGAATTCTCTAAGTAGAATTCGGCGAGAATAGTAAGTGATTCTCGCTGATTCTTCGAGAATCACCCACGATTCTCGCCGAATTTGACTTAGGTATTTTTCCGACTCTGTCTGGACCGGTCCACGACATCTACGGGATTTTGAACCGGACTTTGGTCTTACTGCTGGTGGGGGCCCACAACGGTCATCTCTTGACCTAGTGTATAAATACTCTGTATTTGTGAACAGTAGACAGACGGATTACAGATCGAAGGAAAAGAAGCCGCCGTCAAGCCCTAGATCGGAAGCGAGCTCGGCCGACCTTCTCCACCTCTCGCTAGTTGCTCGCCACCGTTGATCGGGGTTTTCGTTACCTCTCCCGGCGACAGAAGCCTAGTCGGGCACAGCGTCTCACGCGTCTATCCAGAGATCTTTTGTCTCTTGATTTGTGATCGGGAAACCTTCCCCATCCGAATTGATCGAGACGATCGATCCTAGTGGGACCGTTGGAAGACCTTGCCGACTTTGCTAAGAAGATTGGATCTACATAGCATCACCGCCTCTCTTGTTGAAGCCGTCGATCTAGAGAAGATTCTCTCCAAGAAAGATCTAGGGTTGTGAACATTTCGTTGCCTACAAGAACAAGTAGTCTAACGAAAAGGGACACCTGGATCTTCACGTTGTTTGTATTTCTTACAAGCTGTTTTCATCTTCTCTTTCATTGGAAAGGACTGATTGGTCTCTAGTTGTAGGGTTGGGTGCAACCCGTGTTGTGGGAGTGTTGACTCCTACGTGTGGAAGGGTTCCTTCCATTAGTGCAAGGATTGGATTTCAATCCTGTGGGTGAAGTGACCGAGTCGTCCCTGGTTGGGAGATAGGTCGAAGGGGGAAAGTGGACGTACCCAAATCGGGGAACCACTATAAATTTCTTGTGTATTTTCTGTGCTGTGTGGTTTAGTTTTCTTGTGCAGGTAAAACTTTAATTCCGAACATACGCTGCAAAGACACCTATCCCCCCCCCATAGGTGTAAGTAGTTGACACTAGGTGGACTTTCAAGTGGTATCAGAGGGAGGTTACTCATCAAAGGGGTTAACACCTCGAGTAAGTTCCTGCATCTAGTGTCAACAAGAAGATCAGACTCAAGCATGGAGTTGGATTATGATGTCCTTCCTCTAAGACTCCCCTCTTGTACAAAGGAGTACTATCCAATATGGAAGATGAGAGTACTATTTCATCTGGAGGCCATCGACCCTCGAGCTTCACTCATTTTGGAAGAGGGCCCCTTCATTCCCATGAAGGCCTCCTGCTCTGGAAAGGATATGCAGATCCCCAAGGAAATTACTGAAATGTCTGAGATTGAATTCTCTCTTTTCAACTTGGATAAAATGATTCGTAAAATCATCCTGGATGTCTGGACTGGACCTTCCCGGTCGAGACTTGAAAAGTGTAAGATGGCCAAGTCCTTGTGGCAAACTGTATCAGACCTCATGGAGGGATCAAACAGAACAGAGATAAGTCGTCAGCAAGAGGATGAGGCATATATGGGGGTCAGTATTTCTGAAGAAGAAAGTGATGACCAATTTCTCAGTATCAGGGCTCCTGTGTCCTTATTAGAGACTGAGGAGGAAGTTGATGAAGACTGCACAGCTGAAGATGACTCAGCTGCCCCGGTCAGTCCTAACACTATTCCTGATCAGCTAAGTCAGGACCAGGTAACTTCTTCACCTTGCCCCTCTCTTCCCCATGTTCCTGAAGACAGGAATATTTTGGATGATTGCCCTCCAGAAAATCCTGATGCCCTGAAGAGTGTCCTTCAGAAAAGCAACCTGATTATTGAGGAGCAAGCTCAGGAGATTGCTCGGCTGAAGATCTTATTGGTTCTCCAATTGGCATCCAATAAGGTTAAGGAATCTAAAATCTCAGATCTAGATAGTCGTCTAGAGACCGAGAAGAGGATTGTTTCTAACTTTTCCACGATAGATGCTATCAAAAGAAAAGCTGAAAATGGGTGGATCTCCCAAATTGTCAATTCATGGAGAAATGGGGAAACTGTGTTCAGACCCCCCCACCCCGAGCAGGAAGGGCACACATCATGCATTCAGGTATGACCATAGGAACAACCATGGTCACTGCAAGAATGATCAGCCCTCTTGTGGAAGCACCCAGAATGCTAGGGCTGTCATGGCCACCTAGAAGAGGATACCTCAGGCTTCCACCAAGCCTTTTGTATTCTCGGCCACTGCCCCTACTCGTCATGAGTCTGCCAGCATCATCTCACAATGCACCTCTCACCTCCCTAGGACTCAGGAAAGGGGGGTTAGAAATCATGTTATTGGCACACATGGGGACCTTGGAAGGGGGCTGACTGAAAGGAAGGCACCACCTCCCAGGCCTCATGACGCCTACCATATGCATTCTTTCCACCCTTCCATGAGTCACGGTGGAAGAGACAATTTGGTTAGCAGATTCGACACTATCCCATTTAGACCTAGGACTATGACTACCTCAGTCACCAGTTCAGGTCACAAACGGCGGTACAACATTCATGAATGTTGGTGTTGTGGCAAAGTGGGTCATTTTACCATAGATTGTTGGCACAACCCTTCTGTATCAAAGGCAAGGGGACTTCCACATCCTCGAGGCAATGTTAGTCCTCCCTCCAGGATCCCTGAGGGGAGGCATCCCAATTATTATGCTGACAGGAACCTAGGACCCAATACTTATTGGGTTCCTAAGGCAAGATAACTCTTTTGCAGGGTAGTCTAGGTTCCCGTAAACCTCATGGGAACCAGACAGGAGATGTTCCAAAAATGACGTGGAACAAGTATCTGGAAAAGGAGTAGTGCCATCAACACGGGCACGTTCAAGTTGACCACCTAGTGTACCTATATGGACCACGACAGACAGTCTGAAGGTGTTACTACCTAACGGATGTTTGATGTGTGCGGATAAGTCTTGTTGTGTTGAGGTCAAGATAGGAAATCAGGAGTTTAAGGTGGAAACATTAGTATTGCCAATATCGGAGTTCGATATAATCTTTGTTATGGACTAGCTTTCGGAGCAGCATGTTTGTATAGATTGCACTTCAAAAGAAGTTACACTGGGGCAGAATGCCGAACAAAAGATTAATTTCAATTCCATGTGAGGGACGAGTAGGGTATTGATATTTGCTCTTCAAGTCGTTAAGGCAGTTCGAAAGGGTACGGAGTTATTCTTCACACTCATTGAGGCGGTGGAGCCGAAGGCCACTGTGAGTGAGGTGCCGATTGTGTCGGAATATGCTGATGTGTTTCAAATTGACCTTCTGGGGTTACCTCTCCAAAGTGAAACTAACTTCTCTATCGAGCTGGTACTACGTGCAAAAGCTGTGGACCGCTCGCCTTATCGTGTAGCGCCAAAGGAAATGGCGGAACTAAGGGTTCTGTTGCAAGAATTGCTAGAGCAAGGCTATATATGCCCAAATAAATCGCCTTGGTGCGCGCCGGTTCTTTATGAAAATGAAGGACGGCTGCTTGTGTCTATGCATTGACTATAGAGAACTGAACAAGTTGACAAAAAAGAACAAGTATCCAATTCAACAGATTGACGACTTGTTTGATCAGTTAGTTGCCTTGACTGTATACTCCAAGTTGGATTTGAAGTCAGGCTATTATTAGTTGAGAGTTCGTGAAAGTGACATACCCAAAACAGCATTTAGAACACGCTATGGTCACTATGAGTTCACGGTAATGTCGTTTGGGCTGTCTAATGCCCCTTTGGTATTTATGGACTTAATGCACCAAACGTTTAGGGAATACTTGGATCTCTTTGTTATCGTCTTTATTGATGATATCCTCATATACTCCCAATCCGAAGAAGATCATGCAAATCATTTTCGTTTGGTGTTGCGCACCCTAAGGAAGAACAAGCTCTACTCCAAGTTCTCTAAGTGTGAGTTTTGGCTGTCGT